>CALNHX010003126.1:0-157751 GCA_940337035.1 Agriotes lineatus | reverse complement strand
CATCAATACACATTAAAAATGTAATAAAAATGTAAAGTTTGAAAAAAATCGTTAGAGCCGTTTTTGAAAAAATTGAAAAAAACTGAAAAATCATAAGAGTAAACACCTACTTCCGGTTAAGCAATTTTCTTCAAAAGCTTGCTGTCGCATCCAGATAGTACACAAAACTTATATATGAAGTTTCAATGCCATACCTCTTTTCGTTTTTGAGATATTCTGTTCACAGACAGACACACACACACACACACAGACACACACACAGACAGACCAATGAAAAAAAATATGTTTTTTGGATCAGGGGACTCTAAAACGTGAAGATCCGTTGAAAACTCAATTCGAATTTTTGGGGTGAATCCAATACTTCCTTTATAGTAAAAGGAAGTAATAATGAAGGCAACTCATCAACAGATATAAAAAGAAGAACAGCGCTTGCCAAATCATCTATGACTAAACTAACAAAAATTTGGAAAGACCACCACATTACGAAGGCAACAAAATGCAAGCTAGTTAGAACACTTGTGTTTCCCATTGCCATATACGGAGCGGAAGCTTGGACCTTGAGGGCCGCAGACATTAAAAAACTGGATGCCTTCGAGATGTGGGTGTGGAGAAGACTCCTGAGGATCCTTTGGACAGCACATAGAACCAATGTTTCCATCCTGGAAGAACTGGGAATTCAGGAAAGGCTGTCAAGTGTAGTAAAGCGACGAATCTTGAAATACTTTGGACACGTCACCAGAAGGAAGGACGACAACTTAGAAAAACTGGTTGTTCAGGGAAAGCTAGAAGGGAAACGACCTCGAGCACGCTCCCCAAGACGATGGATAGACCAAGTCAAGCAATTCACCGGCACACTGTTTCAAGAAAACATCAGGCACGCCTCAGACAGGGACAATGGAGGAACATTGCCCAAACCACAGCGTAATAGCAACCATGAGATCACGACACTTCAGCCATGAAGTATACGACTAGAGAGAGAGAGACAAATTATTTTTGGACAAAACAACGTTTGCCGGGACGGGACGGGACGGGATGGGAAGGGACGAGAGGTTAAGGGACGGGAAGAGATGGGATGGGATGGTAGGGGAGGAGAAGAGACGGATCGGGACGGAGACGGGGACGAGGATGGGATGGGATGGGATAAGATGGAATGGGATGACAGAAAATAATTAGGCATTACTTAATACACAAATAACGAACCTCGAGCGTACGAAGTCGCTGGTTACAGCTAGAAAATGGCATATATTTTTAAGTCCAAGACGGTGGACATGATATAAAATTAAAACTCTATAGTGGTTAAACGGGGTTTCAGACACAAATTATTTTTGGGGAGAACAACGTTTGCCGGGCCAGCTAGTGTTTAATAGATTCAATTTGTGTAATCTAAAAAATAGCGGTCTAATGTAAGTCGACAGATCATCCTGAAATGTTGTATAGGGCCATAATTTATCATTCTGAAAAACTTTTCTTAATAAAATTTGGCCATATCATGAACAAAAAAAGGTAGTTTACCTGACTATTCAACACTATAGCATATAAGCCAATCATATTGCAGACATTTGCTTTTTCAACCAATAACAGCAGTATATCACTGAATATTGGGCACCATGCAAAATATTCACAAAACAATGTAGGTACTCAAAAACTAAATAGTCCTTGTTGCGAAATATCGCTTAGCAACGATGTTCTGTCCTTAGCGATATCGCTAGGTTACGTAAAACTAAACACCAAAAACTGTGTGAACGAATTTTGGCTTGCGTTAAAAATTTTAAAATGTTGTGTGTTGGAAGTATTCTGCTGAATTTAATTGAGGATGAATATTAATTGTTGGATTATTTTTGAATAAAGTTAATCGTTATGTATTAATATTGTTAAATAGTCGTCCCAAATACCACTCGAAGTGGATATATTTTATTAAATATTTTGCCATTTCCATAGAAATTATTGCAAATTTCACTCAACAAAATCACAAATTTAAACGCAATAATTTACATGGAAACGGCAAAATATTTGTCAAAAATATATCCACTACTCGTGGTATTCCCTTGAAAATAAAATCGTTTTTGCTTCCCTGTCAAGGCCGACTTGTTTTTCAAAAACTAAAAATATTTTTAAAATTCTTTTTAAACGAAGCACGACCGAATCCCAGAACCTTAAAATTAAATTCAAAAATTTTTAGTCTATCTCAGCTCTTGTAACATCAATGCTGGGACACACTGTTTACTGCTCAACAATTGAACTGGACCACCCATAAAAATTGTATTTGTTACATTACGTCATAAAATATATTATGTTATGGTAGCATCTAAAGATGATTCTATTTATAGAATAATAAAAATATTTGATCATTGAAGAAATACCAAGATGAATTTAAGTATAAAAAAGAACAGTAGAATTATTCAAAAGTTTATTTAGTAAATTTGCTGATTAGAATTCAAATCCAGTCGAACAATTCAAATTAATAAACCTAAAGGTTCTAACATATGATTTAAATATTGCTTGAATTAAGGTGAAAAACTAAAGTCGAATAATTATTTGAAGAAGTCATTCAATATATCAGCGATAAATAAATGTACTAGTATGTAATCTAGGAGTGTTAAATTTAAAAAAAATGCATGTAATATATTGCTATGCAAAAATTATGACTAAAAAGAACAAGGAAATTTTGATTCTAAAAATTTTTGTGAAAATATAAAATTTAAAAATAAAAACTCTTTCATGAAATAATTTTTATTTATCTAATTGGTATATAGAAAAGAATGCATAATAACAAATTAAAGAGACGAAAAAAAGTGAATGTTAAAATAAAAGGTATAATGGATTTATGAAGAAGGAGGTGTATGGTAGAAGTACAACAAGAAGTTAAACTGCGGTAATCTACAAAATAGTATTTTCTGGAATTAGATGCTGTACTGAGTTTATTGTTCGTTGGTTACATCATGTGAATTGGATAAAAGGTGTTTCAGTCACTGGTAGTGGACCTCATCAAGCTTCTTGTTGGAAATTCTGGACATCTTGTGAGATTTGGAAAAGAGGCATTGCAGTCACTGTTACTGTTAGTTGATTGTATCTATACATGAGTTGATGTGCAGTTGAAAGTAATGCTTTTACTGCTGACCGGGAGCTTGCAGTGTTGAGTTAGAGGCTTTATTTGCATGGGTGTCCCAGAACTTCTGTGAGCAGACGGAATATGCTTAGTGCAGTGAAGAGGCTGCCTGATGTGCTTGGAGAGGCGGCAACTGCAGGTATTTGTTGATGAAGCTAAAAGTAAAAAGTTATAATAAATTGAATAAGATAATTAAAAGGAATTACATACACTTGATAAGAATTGTAACAAATATGCCTTCCACTGACTTTCCACTTTCATAGTTTATTTTGACGTTGACAACTGTCGTCAGATCTAAACTGGAGTATGCATCTGTTGTATGGTATCCTATTAATATAGGACCTAAACAAATATTGGAGAAGGTTCACAATAGATTCCTGAGATATTTGTATTATAAAAAACATGCTTTTCCGAATTATCTAACAGTGAGAACCATTAGGCTCCGTGAGGAATTTGAAATACCTAGCTTGGAAGCATGCAGAAACTACAATCTTCTGATATTTGGATTTAAAATTTTCAACAATTTTATAAACGATTCCAAACTTCTGGCTTTATTAAAATTAAAAGTTCCCAGTAGATTTATAAGGAACTCTGCTTTGTTTTATATACATTTTTCAACATTAACGCGTAGATCTCCGATCGATTGCTTTATGAAACTTGCTAATGAAGTATCTGTATTATCTGATATTGACTTTGCGCAAACACATCACTCCCTGGCCATGCAACTTAAACAATACTTCTCCATAACAAATCCAACGTAATCACTTTATAAAGTAAACCCGCTAACTCAGACATTATACTACTGCTGTATAGTTCAAAATCATTATGTTTCTTTTTGTTTTGTTTATTCTAATTAAGCATTTTTATTGTTATTTCCACTTTTTTTGTTATATTCTCTTGTAATTAGGCCTTAGCCTGTTAGAGAATAAATAAAACTGTCATATATTTTTTGAAGTAATTTTTCATTGTATAAAACGACTTTTCAAATGTGATAATTTTTGATAATGTGTGAACCTAACCTGAGTTTAAAGTGATTGTTTTGCTAGAGCTAGAAATATTTAAAAAAAAATAATAATCAATAATTTTATATCAAAGGACATATATTTTATATAAATTCATCTAAAACATAAATTTGTTATAATATAAAGATTAATATCATACAGACTTATATAGTCTTTAATCTACCCGAGCTGGTTAAATTTAATAAACTAGATAGCACCAGTAAAGTCAAAGTCTAGGGGTATAGCAATATATAAAAGTTTTTGTTTTATAATATAGGTACTCATATTAAGAATATTTAATTGCACTGTACTCAAATATCTACTGAAGCATTAACAAAATCATGTTAATAATATTAAATCTTTCTGGTAACTTTGCTATATACCATGCTTTTGCTATGTTCAGTTTTGAAATTAATCACCCCTATACTGTATATAAATCTTGTTGCGAAACATCCTCTACGGTAATCTTGCAGTTTACGTCCCCACCAGTGCGCACTTTTACTGCGCCGATAGAAGTGACGTCAAATATGCTACATGGTTGCCAGATGTTTGCACTAATTCTACCTAGAGCTATTAATATAAATAGGGAGGCTCCACCGCTGAGGTAGTAAAGTTCGGCACGGATTATATGAACTATTTTCCTTGTCTACAGGTGGTTTTTAAAAGGCGGTTGTTAGTCAAAGTTATATATAACCAGGTTAAATTTAATTGAATATGTAAATAACAACATACTATGAGCAAAAATGAAGCATTATTTGCAGAGGCAGGTAGCACATAGAGCCAAATACATACCATCCGTTCTTTTTAAAAGTATACATAGGGGATATTCGTATGTATACTAAAAAGAAAAATTCCCTTATTTTTGCCACAGCATGCTATTTGTTTTAAATTAAAACTCTTAAAATTGAAGATTGCTCTATAATTGGTTGCCGAAATATAGGGTAAACAATAAAAAATAAGGGAATTTTTCTTTTTAGTATAAGTATTTTAGTATACTGTGTATACTTTTAAAAGGAACGCATGGTATACTATAATTTTATTATCAGTTGAAACATAACAAGTGCTTGAAAAATTTCCAGAAATATTTGGAAGACAGCTTTCCAACTATTTTTTCAATAGAAGCATGGCGCATGCCAACTGAAAAAATCACGACGCCGACGGAAAAGGGTTTTTTTCTTGAAAGCAAACACTCAAGTCTTTTGTTAGAAAAAATATCTGCTTTGCAAAATTACCATACAAAATTTGTTATGCACGTGTTATACCGGGTGTCCATTCTCAAAGTCGAACATAAGCAATTAACATTAGTGCATTCATTCCTTCTTCATTGAAATCATTTATTTTTCTGTAGATAATTTTAACAGACGATAGAAAATACCTGATTTACGCCAACTAATTACCAATTTTTTGACAAATGCTATCGAACTTAAAAAGCAAGGCACGACATATTTAAAAATTTCCAAGTTTTAAATTACTATTTTAAAATAAAAATCGCATCTGGAATATTTAATGTTATCATTCAATGCGTGATAATTTTATTTTTCCATTGATACCATTACCTTCCCTGTAAGTTGAATTGGCGAGCAGGAATCGACAAAAAGGTTCAATACAATGTTAATCGCCTATGTTCGACTTTGAGAACGGACACACGGTATACTCGTCAAATTTGAAGTGGGACACCAAAAAAACGCTAGATTTCAAAGTGCTCTAGAATGCTTAGAGATCATCCAATTTTAATCATTTTTTATTATTTTTGAAGGAAAATCATGCAGATCTCATTGCGTTTGAGAAAAATTCTAAATGCTCCAATACAAACTTTTATACAGAGCGTTAAACGTAGCTGTGTCACTTCCATAATATTTAATTAAGTGCATTGCATTAACAGAACACCCTGTATACTTTGGGTTTATGTCAATGTTTAGTCTAGTGTGTCATCTATGAAATGTTTTTTGATTTTAGTTTCTATCTGCAGTATTAAAATAATATGATTTTTTGAAATAAACTTAAATTTATCGGTATAAAACCATTTTAATGTTTAACAAGAAACAACGAAATATTAACATAATTAAAAACTTAAATGCTAATAATGTGTGGGAGCCCCCCCTCGACCTAACTAATTCTTCGCAGCGTTGAGGCATGCTTCTTATTAGATTGTTAATACTCCAGTTTGGTATTTGCGCCCATTCTTCCTAAACAGCATTTTGTAACTCATCCAATGTTTGTGGTTGATTGATACAAGCGGAAACTCTTCTTTGTAGAATGTCCCACATTTGCTCAATCGAATTCAGGTCGGACGATAAAGCAGGCTATGGCATTCGATTTATACCGTGGCTTTCAATATACTCATTCACTATACGTGCCCTGTGAGGTCTTGCTTTACCATATTTGCAGTTCTTCTTTGTGAAGTTCCCGCCTCTATCAGGCCAATAGCCCTGTTTAATATAGCTTCATTTAGACGCACCATGTTGACAAACAATGTTTTATTTACACCAAATGTCAAACACATTTTCGATATTGTTTTTAAAGCCATATAGTCAAATAAAAATATTGATATAAAATGCAAGGATTAAAAAAAATCATATTTCTCTTCATACTGCAGATAGAAACGAAAATAAATTTTTTTTTATAGATAATACCTATACTATACTAAATACTTACATAAAATCAAAGTATGCAGGATGTTCTGTTAAAGCCATGCACTTAACTAAATATTATGGAAATAACACAGGTACGTTCAACACCTTGTATAAGAGTTTTGTTAGGATTGTTCAGAATTTTTTAAGAGTAATCAAATCTGGAGGATTTTTCTCCAAAACTGCGAAAACTTGATCAACATTGGATAATTCTTAAGCATTCTAGAGCATTTTTAAATCTAGCCTTTTTTTGGTGTCCCACTTCAAATTTTGACGAGTATATTTTGATAGAATATATCACGAATTAAAAAAACACAGTAGAGTAAACATTTTTATTAAGAATAATAACAAAACTAATATCGAAATGGGTACTAAAAATCTACGGTTATTTGTGATGACAGTGACATATAAGATGGAATTTACCGTAAATTTCAAAAATTTCCGATTATTAATAATCGCAGTTGCTATGGAAAATTGCCAATTAAATATACATCGGGATATTCTCAATCGAGGACCTATTAGCAAAAAAGAAACAAAATCAGAAAACAATAATGTAGTATGAATGTGAGAAACCAATACTGAGGTAGAATCGTGATACGTTGGAAATAATTTTTTCCATGGTTACTGTGAATGAAAATAACAAATAATAATTAAATTATATTATTGAAATGTATGATTCCGATAGTTAAATGATTAATTGATTAGGCAGATAATTTAGCACTTTTTATGCCTAATCAGAAAAGTGACACTGTTACCTTGACAATGTAGTCACAAGAGTCGCCACTTTTATGACGTTGAAAAGAATAGTTACAAATAACTATTATTTTCAAACGTAATAAGCACCGAGTGTAAGAAATTAATTCCACTCATGAGGGAAGCGAGACTAAAAGGGCAGAAGGCTATACTTATACACTAGTACCTACCATAAGATACTATTAAAGTGGTGTCTGTCTGTCAGTCTCTCTCCTTTTTACAGCTCGGACAGTTTAATTGATCCGCTTGAAAATTGATATTTACGTTCTTAATCTAAATTTGGAGATCCCACATCCCAGTGACTTGTAGATAAACTAGACCAACCGGAAGTAGTACTTTACTCTTAGGTTTCTTTCAGGGTCCCTAGATGACAAAAAACATGTTTTCTCAATTCCCTAAGAATGTCTGTCTGTTGCTGGTATAACTCAAAAACTATTTGTTGGAGGAAGACTATATTTTGCATGCGAATTATATCCCTTCCTGGCATGAAACCGAGAAAATTTTGGTAAAATATGTATAAGGTGAGCACCTTAGAAAAATACATTTTGTGTTAACTGAGAAATAGATACAAATAGTAATATGCATATAGGTCAGAATTTACCCTTAATAAAAATGGAACAGATACACGGTAAATTATTTACTAGGAACGTTGAGATGGATTTACTTAGTTCTTTTGACTTCTAAAATTGTTTAGTGTCACAACGTATACTTACGAAGAAAATTCTGAGTAAAGCCCTTTACAGACTTTTTAAATTAAAACTCAATCTAACATTGACATATTCGATGATAACTAAAGAATTTATTTATTGGTTGCTATGGACTAAGGTTGGTACGGTGCATGCGGCTACTTGGCATTAAATTATATACCATATGGACTCAGAAAATGTTCAGCATTTCATTTTTCATTTAGAAATGACCTTTCAATTTAAAAAAAAATTCAAAATGTTTTTATACCATTCACAGTTGGGTACCAAATTAACTGTGCTCTACTCAGAACCACAGACCTAAGAGATAGAGTAACAAGGTCAACAAATCACCAAAACATACCCCACACAAAGGTTGCTGCGCAAGCACCAAAGGCGCGCTTGAACTCTGTATCCCGAATCCGGGGCAAGAAACATTAACTTTTGATTTACACCACCATTACATAAAACGGCTATTTGAGAGTCTTTTCTTTCAAGTATCTTTCTTCAAACCTTGAAAATTCCCTACCTAACTCATAAAGACTGCATTTAAGTTTTTTACTGAATGTCCTGTTTCACCAATGTATACAGCATTACAACAGCAAGAGACCCTATAAACACCTGTGTGTTTAATTTAGCTTTAGGTAAAGGAAAAACCAATAACATTTAAACAATACATTAAAACCGTATTGAAATCCCCTGAACAAAATCTTACAGGTTCAAATTTCTGGATAATTATAAGATCAATGTAAAAGGAAGTTGCGTGCGTGTATCACACCAAATACCTATCTATTAAGTGTTCTTGGAATTTTTGGCTTCTTTGGAATGCTATCAGTTCCTCTATCCACTTATCGAATCCTTCCAATGATTTTTGTTTTTATTTCACCATACTTATGTACGGAGTATAATCTACAGCTATATTCAATTGTGGTGGTCGTTGATGATCAACGGAGTAGAACGTCAGCAAGAATGTCCTACTTTTGGAATTTCAAAATTTGACTTCAAATTCTGATAGAGCATCAAAAGGTAGAATATGAATGTCTCTAACACCAACTTCGTATATCTTAGGAAATATGGTGAAAATGGCGGGAAAAAAGCAATATTAATAATAATTACTTCTTGATTAATAAATAAATATAAATGCATACATATTTTAAACCAAATTATTTAACTTGCTTGAGTTAATATGGAAATAAGCAAATGCTTGAAGAGATACTTAACCTACCTTTCCCGATGTTTGGAAAAGTGCACACCCATTTTAAAACGTAGAAAATTGTTTTTAAAATCAAGTTCTGTGAAAACCATGCGCTTGTTAAATGTGTTGCCTACCTATTATTTTTTATTTCTAATTAAATACAACTAAAATGCAGTATTATTATTGTTATTGTTAAATAGGGGCTCAGAATAGATATTTGCGGTACATCTGATGTAAAGTTTGACTTTGAAATAAAATTAAAACTTTATTTATGCTGGTGACAAAGTTATGCAACCCATGATTCACTGATACTAGTCAACTTGATACCATTTTTTAAAATTAATTTTATGAATCGAGGATCCTAACATAGGTTCAGCTTGAAAAAAAATATGTCGGCTAAAGAATTTAATACAATACTCGGTGCGTTAAGCCTTTTACCTTCATCAGTGTTGTTATACAGTGGCGTAACTACCGAGGGGGCAAAGGGGGCAGCGGCCCCCGGGCCTTGAACTTCAGGAGGCCCAACGGGCCTCCTGAAGTTTAAAGCCCGGCAGGTCCAATCTCGGTCCCGTATAAAGTTTCAATGAGTCCGGGAAAAACTCAAGAAACCCTCGGAGAAATCTAAAACATGTCAAAAAGTTATGTTTGGTATAAATTTAAAATAAAATAATTTCTGTACACCCGATGCACCACGTCTTGCACGTGCACGTACTTCGCAGTCATCTCAGATTAATTGATACCCAATACCATAATAAATTAATAATACAGGTACCTAATAAATAGTGCTAACAGGGCATTTTCGGTCACGGTCTTACAACGTTGCAAGTCCGGTGTGATCGGTATATAATTATGTCTTTGTTTGTTTCTTTAGTGCGTATGCTTACAGGATTTATATTTATTATTATTATTATTTTCAATTAAAAACGCGTATCTCGCTATTATTCATTTTACTTTGATGTTTCTGTTTATGAATTTAAAAAAAATAATTGAAAAATAATAACCAAAAATGCTTTGGCAAGAATAGGACTTACACTTGGCAATTAAGGGGCCCGGTGAAGATCACGGCCCCCGGGCCCAAAATTTGAAATTACGCCACTGTTGTTATAGACTACCGGACTCGTAATGTAAATAACTATCGTTTGTCTGAAATGCTAGTATTCAGCCAATTTTTGCTTAGTTATATGCAATTTTGGTTTTTTTAAATAGAACACCCTCTATATTTTTAGACAGCACTGAAAATACTTTATGATAGCATGCTTAAACTAAAACTTTGAAACTTATTCTTTTATTAAAATGAATTATTTGCCTAAAGGAAGTCATGACATATGCAAAATCACTAACAATTGAACAAGATATGCAAAACAAATTCCACTTGTCTTTAAAAATACCTCATGAAAACAATTGGAAACTAAGTTTTTTAAATGGAACAATAAAATATTTTTGAATTGTATTTTTCGAACGAAAAACTAGTAGGTTGTGAATTAAGTTGGTTTGGCAATGTAGGCTGCATACTGGCATTAAAAGAAAGCTTTTTTTTTAATATCTCTATTATTAATGAAGTTACGAGTTGTCTAGCAATGTACAAACACCCTCGAGTTCTTCAATTTTGCGGCTTTTTCTATAATTGTTAACTAGGTGTGCTCAGTGCCGTCTTTTATATGATTAAGGCCCCGGGCCCAAGGTAATGAAGGGGCCCTTCTAGAAAGGAAGTAACTCAATACAATACAATATATATTTTTATCTACGACCACTACTAAAAGTAGGCCTTTTAACGCTAGCTTGTTTCACCAAAAGTGACGTTTTATAGTTTAGCGTGGTTATAGAAATCAGCTGTTTACTTTTAACCCATGTGCTAAAAGTGAAGTGAGGTTACAAAACTACAATTTCGAACTGGAAGTGAAGTTGTAAAGTTATTCTAGTTACTTCTTGCTTTACAGGTAAAGTGTTTTTGAAATAATTAACGCGTTATGTAATAAATACAGTCAGACGTGGAGTATTAATAATTACATTCTGTAACTGACCTTGCAGTACTGGCTTCGCAAACATTCGCCCGCGCGGCATGGGCTACTGTTTATTATGACATAAATTAGAAGTGTCGTAGATGCAAACCTTTGTTAAATCGATATTATGGATTAATAACGGTAAAATTAAGGTCGTAGATAAAATATTGTATGCAACGCATGCTAAAAGTAGTTTATGCACGAGACATGTTATGAAACTCAGCCTTCGGCTTCGTTTCATGATTTTCATGTCTCGCGCATAAACGTTGACTTTTAGCACTTGTTGCATAAATAGCTATTAATATACCTGCTTTTATTTTTATACAACTATGTACTGAAACGAAATTAAAATTCTAATAAAATGTATATAAACACAATAGAACATAAGAATCCTAAAAATTAAGAAATATGTCATAATTATTGCTACACAATAATAAAAGATTTTTTTCTCGATTTGGTATGGGCAAAGTCCTGTATTATATCTTCAAAATTTAAATTCAACAATATGTCGCTTTCTATGCACATTAATGATAAAAGAGTTTAGCCTCTCTTGTAGCACAGTACTGCAAAGTTCGTTTTTTATCCTGCTTAACTTCGAAAATGAACGTTCTCCACTGCAATTAGTGATCATTGATGAATAATGACATGAAAATTCTAAGTGATAACGCAACGTTAGAAAATGTTTCTTCTAATTTATCAGTTCTTAAAATGTTAAACAGTAGCGAGTTATCAATTTGTTTAGTTTTATATACATCGTTAGTTCCTAAATACAGCGCTAAATGAATACATTCCGTTTCTAATCCTTCTCCATTTATAGCAAGGTGATAATATTCAGCAAACTTTTTACAGCTATCGTGCAACACATTTGGACTAATGGTTCTTAGTTGATAAACAGCCACACCGATTGTTTACTTTGATATATGCAGCAGATCTCTGCTGTAGTTAAGTTATCGATGAGTCGATAATTGGGATAAACACTTCCACTTTAAATTTATCAGATGAATACACAACTTTAATTTTTATTTTTTTACAAAATATTTAATGAATTACAGAATTATTAGTTGATCAATGCGCCTGTCGGGGGCCCCAAAAAATTGGGGGCCCCGGGCCCGGGCCCGCCTGGCCCGTGCCTAAAGACTGCACTGGGTGTGCTGTTGGTACTGGCTGCTGGTGGTGGACGCTGTCCTGTTAATGGGTTTTGTAGGTTTTCACTACTAAATTTTTTTTTTATTTTATCATGAATTCAAGACATTGTCAAACGTACTTGGTTCTTCGGAGGAGGCTTTTTCTATCGTTGTTAACTAAGTGTGCTGTTGGTACTGGCTGCTGGTGGTGGATGGAACAAGCATATTCCGATAATTTTTACATACATGCATGTTTGGACAAAACGCATAGTATTTTAAATACAAGCAGAAATAATTACTACCTTGTTCATGTCTATAATACAACTATGTCATAAAAGTTAGTGTAAAACTATAGGACTACAGAGGCAGCTATACGTACCAACATAAACTATCTTTCTTAAAGATTTTCACATAATCTACTTCCATTATTCATTTCTTTTAACAATTTATAAGGTCTATATCTCACCATCTTCTTCTTATTCTTTTCCATTTCCCTTATCCCTATGGCGTCAGGTTGCTCATTCATTTGCGGTATTAGTCACGATCAGCTGCCATTCTCTTTAGTTGTCCTAAGTTCTTTCCTCTATCCAGTACCATCTTTTCCATTCTTTCTTCTCATGTTTCCCTAGGCTTTCCTACATATTGCCTTCCCTTCGGCCTTGCTTCCAGTATCCTTTTCGGGTCTCTTCTATTTCGCATTCTCATGATGTGTCCAAACCAGGCAGACTGCCTTCCCTCCGCTTCTTCTACCAATGGTTCCATTTCCAGTTCTTCTCTAATCGCTGTATTTCTAATTCTGTCTCGTTTCGTTTTTCCGACCATTCTTCTCAAGTATTTCATTTGTCCTGCTATATCTCACCATATTCCTAAATAGAAATAAATACACAATTATACGAAGACTATTTAAGTGCATTAACTCATGAATATACTTTAGAATAGAAACTTACTGAACCAAGAGCATCTAGACTAGATAGTAGGCCATTCATACTATCCTCTTCTGAACTTAAAACAATATGAACAAGCATACTGCTATCCAGAAGCTCACGATCAAAACAATTCTAACAAATACGATATTTTGTATTTAACAAGTGATATCGTAGCATTCTGATTTACATATTTAAAATGTTTATTTTATGAACTCAGAGTTGTTCATCTGTAGGAGATGTCATTTTCACTGCCGTACATGTAAAATTTAGTTTTTTCCTGTGTAGGACTTCATGTGCTGAACTAAATAACTTCTTTGCACTGTTCTATATTCACAATCAGAAGAACTATAAGGTTTTTCTCCAGTATGGGGCTTTATACGGAAAGGGCCATAATTATATATAACAGCAATAAGATAACATGAACAACAAAATAGAATGCTTGAGTAAGAAAAAGATGACCATACGATAAAATTACTTTTTTTGTATTCGCTCCCCAAACTGGTTACTTTGGAAACTGTCTAGGATCCTCAAAATGACCATTTAGAGGCCTTGTACTTAAAGTCGTCATGGCAACATTTTAGCGGACTCAAACATCAGTTGCCATGACGACTTTAAGTACAAGACCTCTAAATGGCCATTTTGAGGATTCTAGACAGTTTCCAAAGTAACCAGTTTGGGGAGCGAAAAATACATTTCCCCGCAGCCTCCTAATATAATGCCGCGTTAATGGTAATTGAAACTTCATATTATAATGTTTGGAGAGCTAATACAAAAAAACCTTGTATGCAACACGTCCTCAAATGGCTTTAGAGGACTCATCTTCATATTACGGACTCGGCTGCGCTTCGCTCCGCCTCATCCGGAAACATTAGGACTCGTCCCCTAAAGCCTTGCTTTGAGGACTAGTTACATAAAGTACTATAGTAGGCATATTTAGTTGACTTACGTCATAATTAAAATAAGCGTCAGCCTACTCGAATATTTAGTACTACGTTTATCTCTTTCTTACTCAAGCAATACGTGATATTTTCTTGTTCATGTTATCTCATTGCTGTTATATACCGGGTGCTGACTTGCGCGACGCACCATAGGAATTTGCATAGTAAATTCTTTATGTTCAATTATTTGCTCCCCTAATTATTTTATAGCTAAAGTGTAAATACATTTTTTGTAGAGAAAAAAATACTGCATCCATTCATACTGTTGCTAACAATTTTTCATTTTCCAGAACCAAAGAAATGCAAAAAATCAAACTAGCATTTTTACAAAAATCAGTGATGCCATGGAATTATTGAAACAAGCCAATGCCAACGCAGGTGCGTGCGGGGCGATCATCCAGTCACTGCTGTCAAAAGATTGAATTTATTGTCGTTTTTTGGTGTAAGTTCTGAATCTCATTATTACACCTACAATTATTTAATAACGTGCCTGTAGTCTTAAACTTAAAATAAATCAGTCTTTTAATGGTTGTACTGTTCGGAATTTGCCGATACGGATATTTTACAATAAACAAGGAGCTTAGTTAACGAACGTCCACCATACTCGTAAAACCATTTTTGTTATGGACAAGGTCTAGGTACCTTAGAGACATTAAGCTGAACATAATTAATAATGAAACATCAATGACAAACAAACAAACAACACATATTGTAGCTCCGCACGCATTTGCGTTGGAATTGGCTTGTTTCAATAATTCCATGGCATCACTGATTTTTGTAAAAATGCTAGTTTGATTTTTTGCATTTCTTCGGTTCTGGAAAGTGAAAAATTGTTAGCAACAGTATGAATGGATGCAGTATTTTTTTCTCTACAAAAAATGTATTTACACTTTAGCTCTACAATAATTAGGGGAGCAAATAATTGAACATAAAGAATTTACTATGCAAATTCCTATGGTGCGTCGCGCAAGTCAGCACCCGGTATAATTGTGGCCCCATCGGTATGTCAAATACTTCTATGCAAATTTCTGTCTTCACACTCAGTACAAGCATTAGGTTTTTCTGCCATATGAGACTGGATATGGTTAGCTAAATCATCTTTCTGTGTTGTTGTGTATTCACAATTAGAACAATCGTAAGATTTCTCTTTCGTGTGAGACCAGATATGTCGTTCCAAGTGACTTTTCTGCATTGCTTTGTAGTCACAAATAGTGCAACAAAAAGGCTTTTCTCCTGTATAAGATCGCATATGTCTAACTAAATGACTGCTTTTTGCCGTTTTGTATTCTCAATTAGAACTAAAGTTTTTGCTCCTGTATAACACTTCATATGTCTAATTAAACTACTTTTTTGCAAAGTTCTGTATGAGCATTCTGTACGGCCATATGGTTTTTCTCCAATATGAGATTGGATATCGTTGACTAAATTACCTTTCCGTGTTGTTCTGTATTAACAATAGGGACAAACATACGGCTTCTCTCATGTGTGAGACCGCATATATCTAAGTAAACTACGTATCTCTACTGCCGTGTATCCACATTCAGATTAATCGTATGGTGTTTTACCTGCATGTTTCCGCATATATACGACTAAATGAGGTTTATGCTTTGCTTTGTATTCACAATACGAGCAACTGTACCGTTTACTCAAGTATGAGATTTCATATGTGCTGTTCAATAAATATTGTAGCAAATTCATGGATGTCCTTCATGCTTTCTCCAAGTTCTTGGGTAGTAGGTAAATTTTTGGGATTTTCATATTCGTTGCCTTATGCGATAGAATCGTATGATTCTAAAAATTATCATATAGAGCTACTTGTTTAGTGTTTATTGAGGTTATTTAAAGAAAGAAATGCTGCCTTTATACGACAGGAACTACCCAACATTGCAACATGCCAAACCTATAATACAGCCAGATTATAAAATACTGTCATGGCTCGATGTTATTTCATTATGTTTTTAATATTGTTTATGAATTAGCTGTCAAGATCGAGAAAGTAAACAATAAGGGCGGCAACGCTGCTGGTGATTTGACCTAAAATAATCGGCGCAGTAAAAGTGCGCACTGGTGGGGACGTAAACTGCAAGATTACCGTTATCCATAATTTTTACTGCTAGATCGTCTCGGTTTTAGTTGCTTATTCGAATTTCACATTATTCAACGTAAGTAAACCCGTTAGAACGCAATTACAGAAAATTGCGAATTTGTAAATAAACATACGCAACTTAACCAATCTAAATTTTACTGGGCGTTTTTTTTCCAGAATCGTAATGGACGTGAAGCAGGAATTACTTGACAACAATTTGTGTAGTGTAATGACCACAACCTTACATGAAGGACTGATGCCAGCTGAAGAACCAAACTTACATGTACAGCAAGTTGTTATCGAAGGCTCTGTCGACAGCACAACTTATCACGGATTAAATATCAAACAGGAGAAAGTTAATATAAAAGATGAACTGCTTTCTGCGTGTGCAGCAGACGGAAGTATTTCAGAAGAAGGGTTTATTTCGAAGGTCTGTAAAAATAAAGCAGAAGACAAGAGTTCGTATTCTTTTTACAAAAATAAAGCAGTAGCGAAACATGAGTTAGTTAACCATATAAGAACAAATACAGGAGAAAAACCTTATTTATGTTCAATTTGCAAGTATAAAACAGCTAATAAAAGTAATTTAGTTCAACATATGAGGATACATACAGGAGAAAAATCTTATTCATGTTCAATTTGCGAGTATAGAACAAGTCACAAAAGTCATTTAGTTCAACATATGAAGATACATACAGGAGAAAAACCTTATTTATGTTCAATTTGCGAGTATAGAACAAGTCAGAAAAGTCATTTAGTTCAACATATGAAGATACATACAGGAGAAAAACCTTATTTATGTTCAATTTGCAAGTATAAAACAGCTAATAAAAGTAATTTAGTTCAACATAAGATGATACATACAGGAGAAAAATCTTATTCATGTTCAATTTGCGAGTATAGAACAAGTCAGAAAAGTCATTTAGTTCAACATATAAAGATACATACAGGAGAAAAACCTTATTTATGTTCAATTTGCAAGTATAAAACAGCTAATAAATGTAATTTAGTTCAACATATGAGAAAACATACAGGAGAAAAATCTTATTCATGTTCAATTTGCGAGTATAGAACAAGTCAGAAAAGTCATTTAGTTCAACATATGAAGATACATACAGGAGAAAAACCTTATTTATGTTCAATTTGCAAGTATAAAACAGCTAATAAAAGTAATTTAGTTCAACATATGAGGATACATACAGGAGAAAAATCTTATTCATGTTCAATTTGCGACTATAGAACAAGTCAGAAAAGTAATTTAGTTCAACATACGAAGATACATACAGGAGAAAAACCTTATTCATGTTCAATTTGCAAGTATAAAACAGCTAATAAATGTAATTTAGTTCAACATATGAGGATACATACAGGAGAAAAGCCTTATTCGTTTTCTATTTGCAAGTATAAAGCTGCTCAGAAAAACCATTTAGTTAAACATCCGAAGATACATACAGGAGAAAAACCTTATTCATGTTTAATTTGCAAGCATAAAACAACTGATAAAAGTACTTTAGTTCAACATATGAGGATACATACAGGAGAAAAACCGTATTCATGTTCATTTTGCGAGTATAAAGCAGCTCAGAAAAGCAATTTAGTTAAACATCTGAAGATACATACAGGAGAAAAACCTTATTCATGTTTAATTTGCAAGCATAAAACGTCTGATAAAAGTACTTTAGTTCAACATATGAGGATACATACAGGAGAAAAGCCTTATTCATGTTCAATTTGCGAGTATAAAGCAGCTCAGAAAAGCAATTTAGTTAAACATCTGAAGATACATACAAGAGACAAACCTCATTCATGTTCAATTTGCCAGTATGAAACAGCTCAGAAAAGTGTTTTTGTTAAACATATGAAATTACATACTAGAGAAAAATATTAAAATGATAACTTCGGAGTGGCATCGCTAGTTCAAGAACTTGTGTGGTGAGAAAATTCAACAACTGTTGTACATATTTTTCTTAGTTATATCTTACGCAACAACCAAGGTGCCTGATAAATCATATATTTTATGTTGTCAATTCTCGTAATTTCTTTTTTTTCAAAATGATTCTGTTTCTTCTCGTGTATTATAAAAACTAATGTAAACTTAAACTTTATTTTGCTTGTAAATGATTATGCAGCACAATATATCTAATAAAATCTTACATTTTAGTGTAAATGTATGGTACAATAATGTAAGATAATGCAAATTTACATGTAGTTTATAGTTCCCGAAGTTAAATAAGTAGAGAAAGTTTAAATGAAGTGTGATATTATAGTTTATGGAAATAAATTATGTCAAGAAAATTATGAAAATATGTGTTATATTATTAATGAATGATTTTCACTATTGGAATAATAAAAAATCAATAAGTTGTAACATGTTCAATATTTTAAAACTTTTAAAAATTACAAGACGATTCGCAACTTATGGTTGCATCAGTTGTTAAAAATATATAGTTTAAAAATTGATATTACATTTCTGAAAGGAAAAACAGATTAGCGAATACATTCACCTCAAAAAACCTGCATACTTACATAACCATATTATATAGTTGAAATTTGACATAGTGTTGAATTAATTACGACTTTATTAATTAAACAGTTTTCATTTTAGTTTTTATGTTAAAATTTTATAAGGTTAACATGTTGATTCAATTAATTTATTTTAATAAAAGACAGAAAATGCACCCCTGTGCAATGAAAATTTTAAATATAAAGTTAACATTCGGTAAAGCATAGTGGAATGCAGAAAGTAAATGAATTTTAGATAAATGCATGCAAGGTTGCTTCTTTAATTTGTTATCATCCTGCGCAGTCGGTATGAGAATATGTAGCTTGCTATTAATTTACGCAGGGTTGTATTAACTTAAATTTAAAAGTTTTAAAGACTGACATGAAAAATTATGCGTTGTTAAAATGTGAAAAATTTGAGAAATGTAATTACAAGAGTTATTTATTTGAAAGGTTATGGTAAATTGAACTTAGATTGTCTATATGTGTTTTATAATTAATAGTTGTGGGGCCCTTTTGTATTTCAATCATTTCTAGGCAAAGGCGTTTTTTTAAATTGCTCTCTTTATGTAAGATAGTAGGTGTTTCAAAGTTAAATTTATGTTGGTGTTGTATTGCATGATCGGTTAACACACTTTTAGTGGAAGAGGGTGATATGTTGTTAATTTTAACAGAATATTTATATTGTCGAATTCTGTTTCTTAATAATTGCTGAGTTTGACTTATATAAGTGAAGTTACAGTTGTTACAATTAATTTGGTAAACTACTTGAGATTGCATGCTAGTTAAGTTTTATCTTTTAAATTAGTGCCTAAAGTATTATGGTTGTTAAATGCAGTTTTGATATTATATTTTTTAAGTTCAAATTTAATTTTTTCAGCAAGTTTAGGAATATATTGAATTGATACATATTTGTTTTGTGATGATGTGTTTGAAATATTAAATTCGTTGCCAAGGCAGTTAGGTTGTAAAGCTATAGATTGATTAAGTTTGTTTTGGTTTTTAATTTTATTTATTCGGTAGGTAATTTGTTTTTTTAATAAAATCAATATGATAATCATTTATAACTTAAATATCAGTAATTATTTCTAAATTTTTATTATGAAACTGTTTAGAGGATAATTTAATTGTTGTATTAGAATTAAAATCTATTTGTGTTTATGCTTTTGCGGTATCAATTCTTAAAATTAACCATTTGGTTGTCTGAATAACTTAAGGTCTAAAAAGTTTAATGAGGCATTGGAATCCTCATTTTCAATTTTAGCCTGGGGTGTACTTTATTAAAGAAATTGAAAACATTTTGTTTGTTTAGGGGGTCTGTTGTCATTATGATGTCGTCTACGTATCTTAAATAAAGAGAAAAATTTGAATTTAGACTAAGAATATTTGTCTTTATATCTTCTAATACGAGATTAGCAATTGTTGAAGATATAGGTGAACCTATTGCACAACCAAAAGTTTGAGAATAAATTGTGTGTTATTGTATGTAAAATAAGTGGTATTTAAGACAAATTCTACTGCTTGAATAAACTCATTTAGTGGAATGTTAGTATGTTTTTAATTCTATTTCAGTTATTTTTTATAGTATTTAAAGCAAGATCGATCGGTATGTTTCTATACAGAGAGACTACATCTAATGAAAAAAGAGTAGGTATGGTTATGGTTAAGTTTGGTATTGTTTATATGTTTTTTGAAAGGGTCAGTGATTTTTCAGTTGAATACTTCTAAAATGGGTTTCTTTTGTTTTTTTTTTAATTTTTTGTATTAACTCCTATTTTAAATAGAAAACCGGTATACTAATATATTTTTGAATTCAGCTTAAAATTTTAGAGAAAATTTGTCTCTTCAACTAACACTCTATTTTGTACCGTTTTTGTAAAATTTGTAATTTTTGAAAATTTTTGAAAAATGCTTATATATTGTAACGACCTTGAAGCCGCGTCCCGTGCAACGCTTGAGTCAGCTTTCCAGATCATTCCAGAAAGTGTAACGACCTTCGGGCCGGATCGCCTCAGAACATTCCAGAACGACCTTGCGCGCGAACACGTCAGCGTCTCTGGATTAATCGAGCGAGCTCTCGAAGTTTCCAGAAGGAATTATCCGGCGATATATAAATACGTGCACGCGGAAATAACAGACAGTCTCGAATTCAGCTCTGAAGTGTGCGGAAGCTGCCATATAAATAAACCCGCATATAAATAAATAAATAGCCATATATAAATCATTCATGTTAAGTAGTGTATATTAAATAAGTGTATTCGTTGTTAGAAATAGTTCCTGTAGTTATAAATAATTGGTGTTCCGCTTTAATAGTTCTTGTGTGTGTAAATAGTTAAGATAAATCGGAAATAAATGCATGTGCAAGAAGCGGCGTATAATTTTTAAATAGTCCGAAACGTAAAAACGTAACAATATTAAAAATCAAATGTTTGGCTAATTATAAGATCACTGTAAAAGGAAGTTGTGTGAGTGTATCACACTTAGATTTTTTTAACTTCTAGTGGATCTCGGGTTATCCAAAAAATATCACTATCTCGACTTGTTTAGAAAACGTGTATACACTGTGGTTTTTAAATCTCGTTACAACACTATTATGTCCAGCGTTTTTCATGAGTGTTTAACATTTTGATAACATTTTAAATAAAATAATTTCATAGTTGCCATAGCGATGATATTTGATGCTATCTGCAGTGCTTCTATAAGATCTAAATCCAGATTGTGCGTGATTCAGAAGCGTGTGCCTTTCCAGAAACCAGAGCATGTGCTTGCTGATAATGTATTTCCGACAATTTCCGTATTGTGCATGCAAAGGGATGGTTCTAAACGATTTTGGCTGGGCCAAATCTGGAAATTCTTGATTTATCCATATTTTATTATGTAATTCTAGAAGTTTTTCATGCTAACTGTGGAAGCATTTTTAAGAAAAATTAAGGAAATGTCATCCGGATCTGCAGTTGAGTTTTTACAGGAGAGGGCAAACATCGGTTCTTATTGTGAGAGAGGTTGGCCGAATCGGAATCAGGGAGTACTACCGGACATGCGGTATGTGGAAATTGAAGAATGTTTATGTCGGTATTTGCTGGAAACTAGTTGACAAGATTGTTTACAATGTCCTAGTTATTAGTGAGGATTTTATCGTTACGAAATATAGCAGGTATTTTGCAGAGCATGCTAAATCTTTTAATTTGCTTTTTTTTGTCTAAACTTCGTCAGGGGGAGTCTCTGATGTTATTGCGCTCAAATATTTGTTCCACGACTGGTTTTTTTTAAAATGCGTTTAGATTCAACTTTTCGTTTTTTGAAACTAATTAAGTTATATTTAAAACCGTTTTGCACTTTAGGGCAGCGGTTTTGCAGGCAACGTACCATCACGGGACTGCGATTCTTGAAAATTTTATCTTAAATTTCTCGGTGCATTTTAGCTCGAGATATCGCTATGTGATGTTACATGTGAGCTGAAGTTGTTCCACTCGGCATACGCTATTCCCCCTTGGTCATCGTAGCAGCCAATTTTGACATATCGTCGCAAATTAACTATTATTATACATTGTTATCATACAGACTATCTAAAGTGCGCCAGAAAATTAACGTTGTTCTAGGGTCACTGAAGCTAAGGTCGATGAATACAGATTTTTCTAAATAAATACTAGAGTGTACTATTTCCTGTATTCAAGTGGCACAAGTTGGTATTGCTTATTGTACTTTCAATAATTTCCCCCTATTAAATGCCTTTTCGGATTTCCACATTGCTATACAAGCATTAAAGTCACCAACAAGAATAAATAGGCTATGTAACTGATTTAGAAGATCACAGATTTGAGCTTCTTTTAAGTTATATTTCCGTGGAATGTGCACGCTACTGTAATTTTTTGTGGACATCAAACATTTACAGGTATTGCCCGTTATGGGAAGTTTTTGGGAGAAAACATCGCTGGATACGGATAGTTCTGTTCCATAAATAACTCATACACGTACTCAGTTCTCAGACAGTGGTACCTCTTGTAATTTTTAAGGCTTATGATATCCTTTAAAGAATGGGTTTCCGAAAGGAGATGATATCAGGTACAACATCTTCATCACTTAGATCTACTTAAGACTCGGGACAATACTATGAATGCACTTTCAACTTAGTGTCCTTCAGAAGCGAAGTGCGTTTTGTTTTGTTTTTATCAGACGTGTAAATCTGTTTTTAATTGACTTTTCTTGTAGGTAGCGCGTAGAACGTGTTGTGTACATCTTGGATAGGAGAGTTTTGATATGTGTAGTGAGTCTTAAGGCCTGTAGGTAAGGTTTCCCGTATGGGGTTGCCAGCTTTTCAACGGGCAATTTTGCAGGTGACGGATACAGGAAAGTTCCCCGGATATGGTGGGTACCGGAAAAGTAAAATACCCGGGGTGGACCTAAACTGGCAACTGACAACAGGAAACTGTGTTGCCAGTACCAGAGTAAGGCTACTGAAGGTGGATTTCTTTAAGGGTTTATCACCGAACACCTTCAGGTGGAACTGGAACAGTTTGTACGACTAAAGTTCTGCACTGTAGAAAGAAAATAAAGGCTACTACACTAAATTGACAAGTGAGTTCGGAATAGTTTTGATTAGCTATGAATAGTTGTGCTTCTAATGCATTATTCGGATGTAAAAAAACCCAGTGCAGTATGAAGTATCTCTTCTGTCTATGAGGAGATCATGCATAAACTATATAAAGCCGTTCTTCCGTTTTGAAGTATTGTGTTAGTGGCCTCCACAGAAATAATGTAAAAACCAAATGAGACTCTTAGTGCAAGACTTTGTCGATTCTTCCATACATTGTTGACACATTTAGTCTTCGTAATTTGTTAAAACGGTGATTTCAATGTGGTATTGCTGTTTCATAATATATTATGTTATATACATAATACATGATAGCGCAATATGTGCGAAAACTTCGAATGTGAAAAGTGAACCAACGAGACGGCGTTATATCAATAACGTAGCGGAGATTGCAAATGGTTTAGATTTAAAGGTGGCAAGGGATTGCAATTTGCATTCGTATCCTTCCACAACTGTAAAACTTTTCGGCTTTAAGTTCGACCATTCACGACTGTGCCACTAGCCTACACCACTCTGATAGCGTAGTTATGTTACCCTTTAAAGTTTATTGCTAGTAACGCGAATACATTTCTAAAACACACGTATAGAAAAGCGGCCAACCTTGTCACAGGGTTTTCCAGTTCTTTGCATTAATATGTCAAGCAAGTTGGCGCGGAAATCATCCTGATAGGTTATGGCGTTTTCGAGTTAGCGCGTTTACATCAACCTGCGTGACATACTTCACTACACTTAATTTCGCGACTTTTCTTTACCATCAAAACGTTTGATGTCTTTAAAATCATTATGTAGTTTCATAAAGCCTTTGATATAATTTTGGATGGTCGCGATTAAAACTGAGCGGTTGCGACAAAAATTGTAAATTCGTAAAAATGGTAGAGGGCGACAGAAATTAAAAAGAATTAAATTTGTCAATTACTCGTGTATGTGTTAAGTACGTTTTAGAATGGTCCTGCAATATTGAATATTTTTATTTACAGCAGTAAGATCATGTTCCATTCTGTAAGTTTATAGACAAAATCCAAGGATCGGCTGCCATAATGCCTTGCTTGATTTGACGAATTTGGATCTATTTAGCTGCATTTTTACCTAGAACATAAAATACATTGATAGTGGTACGATCAAAGTCAATGCGTGGAATATATTCATTTAGAACGTTATTTATAGTCAAGCCTAAGCAATAAGCATCTCACGTTGCCGACAACCATACAAGAGAACTGACAGCGAACCAGAATATTCTTGTCGTGGTACGTTCCTTTCTCTGTAACAGTTTCCTAAAAAAGCGATTGAGTTTTTTATAATTGCTATGTAAAATAATTAGCAATACGCTTAGATTTCAGTCTTTTGTGAGACTTCTAACATTGTATGTAATTCATATTCTACTTTTATTCAGAACATCAATATTCTATTCAGAACGACAATTATTACATCTAGCTAGACACCAACTCCTAATGGCGGTCTCAACAATACAGTATTATTTAGAAGCATAGGAAAAATAAAGAAGTAGCAGTTAAAGCGCAATTTTATTCTAAAATAGATGTGTATGTTTCTTACCTTTTTCCTCAAGGAAATCGTTAACAACTGAAAAATGTAATGATTAATAACGATCACTCTCTTTAGTTAGTGGCTAAAACTAAAGCTCTTGCTCGTAACCTTGGTAACGATCATTGAAGTGTGATAAGTTTACACGAAAACCTCATAGAGATAACAAAATCCTAACCTTGCCTTAATTGTGATGTGGTTATGCAAACTTTTCCAAACCAACACAAGAATTAAACCCAAAGTATTTACAAACTTCCTACTACTTAATAATTGGCAGGATTATGTGCAAATATGATATAATCCTTCCATTTTTTGCGATGGCACATATAACAGAGCCTACAGTTTACTATAGTATGATGGTATGGCTATGGAATGGTTCCTAATTCATGAATTCAGCCAGTGGCGTAGCTACCGGGTTCCGCGGGTTTTGGGGGCCCGCGTTTCTTATAAGTTTTATAAAAATAATCACCTTTTATTCTTTATTCTGAGGGGATTCCATGATTAAGAATGAAAAAATCCATTTTGAGCATAGTTTTGTAATGTTAATATACAGTGAGGTCGTATAAAGTTTGGAATAAATTCAATATTTCTTAACATGTACGTTTCCGGCTAAAACGCTGGGACCCGTCGATTTTTATTTTTATTTGAGCATTTTTTGAAATAAAATGCATACATACAGGGTGTCCCATGTATGAGGTATGGCGTTATCGATGTTTTTTTTTTAAATAGAAACCCCCTTTTGTTATTACGGAATCTGAAAGAACGCATCTTTTTACTTACGTTAACGTAATTTTTAAGTATAGGTCACATTACCAAAATTAAGAAAAAAAAAATTAAGTATGCAAAATACTAAATTTGATTTTAAGAAGTGTGATTTTAAGCTTTTATCAATGACAGCAATCAACCAAAAACATATCGGTCGTCTTAGTTACTGTCAGGCAGACAACGGTGCACAATTTGTACATTTAATTTAGTTGTTTTAGAAATTACTAAACTTAGTATTTTGGAATTTTTAAATTTTTACTTAATTTTTGATTATCTGATCTATACTCAAAAATCAGCTTACCGTAAGTAAAAAGATGCGTTCTTTCAGATTCCGTAATAAAAAAGGGGGTTTCCATTAAAAAAACATCGATAACGCCATACCTCATACACGGAAACCTGTATGTATGCATTTTATTTCAAAAAATGCTCAAATAAAATAAAAATCGACGGGTCCCAGCGTTTTAGCCGGAAACGTACATGTTAGGAAATACTGAATTTATTCAAACTTTACGACCTCACTGTATATAAACTGAAAGTCTGACTGTAAAATAATAAAGAAATACAACTGAAAATTAAATAATTCGCATATCATTAGATGAGAAAAAAAGTCTTCTTTCGATTGGTGTCATTATAAACTCTCTAAGTTAAAATGGGGAGCAGCAATCAGCGAAAAACCATTTTCCCATGTTAATTGCCTATGTTCGGTTTTGGAATATTCACCCGGTATACAATTTGTAGTGTTTTGTAAACTTTGTAAAAAGGCCCGGATATTATTCGGAACCCAGGCCCGGCATAGTGTAGCTACGCCACTGAATTCAGCTACGTTTATACTTAAATGTTGTACTAGATATTTGATTTTAAAGTGCTTATAGTTGCATTCATAAATTAGGAACTATTCCGTAGCCATACTAGATGAAAATAGTTTTTGATCATACTGTATATATTTAGGAATATATTTTGAAATGGTAATGTTGCACTTGGAGTAACAATTACAAAAGGCGCCATTTTAAAATGGACTGTCAAATGAATTTGTTTGACTATAAGAAAATGAGTTTGTGTGTATAAATTAATGGCAAAGTGCGTCTCATTATCAACTTCTAGACTATACACTTTTTAATGAGGTTCTAAAATGACTGAAGTTAGCCAGTGCTTACATTTAATATGACATTTATTACCTTTTTTTATTCGAGGAATAGTGGCCATATCTAGAAGTGTGTAGTATCTAAAATAGAAATTCAGCTAAACTGCAATTTCACAAAGGTATTTAAAATAAATGCTGATCAGGTGCAACTCAATCAATTAGAAAATAATAATAGATAGCACACTCACCAACATACAGAGGTAAGAGCCTGTGGATGTTCTTAACCATTGCTTCTGAAAGTATTACAATTGATAAATAGGTACGGTAAAGGAGCAATCTACGTAAGTAGAAGTGTTTCAAGGGACGATTGGTTAGCTGTGGTAAAAAATGCACTCCAATAAATGAATTAAGCTCAACAAGACGTTGAAAATGTTAAAAGCTTTATTTAAAAACAATATCAAATATATGCTGTTACGCTAACTTGGGCTCAATTTGGTTGGGTCTACTTTTGTTTTGTAAAAATACCACTGACAGTACATAGTGTTTAATTAACGAATTTTAGATATTAAATTAAATCTCTACGGGAACAACGTTTATTAAAAATGGGGTTGAACTTCGAGGTATCAGGGAAACTCTCCACCTCCCCATAAAATTGTGAAGTTATTACATTACGATTAAATGTTTTAGGCACTAGTATCAGCAAACAATACTGTAGGATAAATTCCTAACCCTAAGAATACATTAAGAGAAAACTACAATTTAAATCTTACATAACCCCTAAAAATGCCGATCGTGAAATATCATACAAATGTAGCGAAAACATATAGCAGCCACTCACAAACCCAATAAATTCATAATTGTATGTAGAGTTTGGGAGTTTTCCAGTACCTTTTATATATCAATTGAATTGAATTTGAAATTGCAAAATAAACTTTTCACAATTAGATGAATTCGATTTTCTGTACTTCTGTAAATGGCAGAATATTCATTGGAATCTACACGTTAAAGTTATAGTATGTGCTAGATTGCAATTCATATAATAGTGAGAATCTTACCTTTCTGAGACTGAGACAAGGGAAGTTGCCACTTTTCGTGATGAATAACAACTACGACAGAAGAGAATGAATTGATCAATTTAACAATCAACAAGGTTGTAAGAAAGATAATACAAATTATTCCAAAGGTATTACCATCACTTCTTCTAATTAGAACTACATTAACTAAATAAAAATTGTTGAAAGGTTCTCATCTAACTTCTTATTTCAATGAATGAAGAAATTTAAATTAATAGAGCTAAATACCACCAGTTTCATAATAAAAAAACTGTTGAATAAAGCAATTTTAATGTTACAGCTTACAATGTTTTCAAACCTGAACCTTTAGTAAAAAAAATTGTTAATGGAATACGTAAATAATATTGTTTTTGGTAGAAATATCTAAGCAAAATTTTTGAGAGGCAGAAAATACAAAAATCGATCACGTTATTTCAGTTCTAGGTTACAGCCCACTTGTTTTTTATAGAAAATACTTACGTGAATTTTTCTATTGTTTGAAAAATAAGAATTCGACGTTAAATTGAACCACCGAATTTCTACTTTTGGAAGGCAGCTCGGAAATTGAAAAAGATATTCGTCTTGTATTTCGTATGCCTCTTAAATATTAACACAAAGAATATTCAATTTTTATTGCTGTAATAATAAGGGGGATCCCCATTTCTTAGCATTGAAGATATACTTACATTGTGCATATTTTCGTATAAGGCGTTCGACGTCGGCAAAATCTAATACAAGTAAAGAAATAATTATTGTTAAAATACATTGCAAGATAAAGAAATAACCAATCGAATTGAGATTTTTATACGATAAACAATATTTATGACAGGTAGCAAAGCCCAAAATACACATAGTTAGCTGCAATTTTACACGGGCAGAGTGTCAATCTGAAAGCGTAGGTGTTCAGTCTAAGTTTATATCGGGAGGTACGTACAAAATATGTATCAATAGTTCGCTTGGGCGACATCCCCTGGCCCACAAGGCGACGGCAAGAATGTTGGGATGAAAATCTGAGTTTAAATTATTGCATTAATTGACCTTCTCTTCATCTACTAGGTGCTGAACTTGCCCCTAAATGTAACTCCACATCGTTGCGAAAATGAAGGTAAACACAATTATAAAATTGAAATGCTGTACTTAATAGTGACGTCACGGATTGCAAGCTGTGATTTATAGACCTAATTAGGTTGTTCACAATTGAACCTGCTTATTATCAAAATTCACTGCCCCCTCTAAGTAGAAGCTCAAAACTGGTGCCATACATATAACAACAGTTTCAATTGTAAACCCAAACAGACATACATATTATAACTACTAGGGGAGGTAGTTCACATGCGGTAGATAACTGCCATGCAGAATTTATACAGAAAAAGCTAGGTAGAAGGTAATCCAGTTGTTGAACGATACCGACATCAAAGCAAAGCTAGCCTGCAGGTCAAATAGATTGGCGGTTTTTGGAGAGTCCTGCTGTTGAAGGTTTACTTGATTAGGTGGAGTACGCTATTACCTAACCCACAACGAAGGTTGTCTGCGGGGCAGAAACGCAGGAAACTTGCAGTAAGACTGGTCATTGAAGACGGCAATTCAGCGGGAGTAGAAGGAAACGCTCCCAAGTCTGTTTTCATATTTAACGCGATGTGAGAATCCGACCACAGTCGTTTGTTGAAGTCCGGCTGCACGTAATTAATGTTAACGGAATCTTCAACAGATTTAACCTTCGTAGAAATTGTGAATTTCAGGTGGTACACCGACAATCAGTGACTACAAACACTTTACTTTGTATACTACCACATCGCGTAAGTACTCGATACAAATTTGGGATTGTCTACGAACGCACATCAGATCTCTCTGTGCGTTTCCTATTGATTCAACGAAAACGGTAATGATGACAATCGCCACCAAGGAGATAACCAACACTTCAGTCCTAAGTATTATTTGAAACTGACTGCTCGGTCGCGAATTTTCAAGCTGCGATGACAGGAGAACTAAATATTGCGTCGCAGCTTAGAAATTTTAAATAACATAACAACGACATAAAAGCTCAAAATCAAATCTTGAAGTTTGACACTTAGGGTTGACACAAGGGACGCGAGATGTAATAAATCACAATGGAACTGTACCAGTAAACTTACGGAGAAAATTGGTTGGATATTTTGCTAATGAGTAAGCTGGAGAGTCTATGGTTTGACGATGGGTATAACAGACACGCCTTGTTTGTGAATTTCGTGAAGGCCATAGAGCCGAAGGCGAAGATTTGCTTCGCTATATATGTTGAATAGGGGTGGAAAAAACACAACATTGGCAAATGCCTCGACAAATTTAAATTTCTTTTGTTGATTATTCGTTTCGGAGCTAAACTCTTTCTGTTTAGTGCCAATACAGATTGGTTACTATTTTATTATTTTAATATTTCAACCATCGGTGTTTTTACCTTTAAGAATTTCGTATAGCTTTCATGGTCGACTTTATTAAATACCTTTCAAAATATATGAAACATGCATAGAGATCTGTTTATATCTAGACACCTTTGCATTAGTACGTGTACACAAAACGGAGCGTCCCTTGTCTCTACTTCAGTTCTAAATCCTAGTTGCTAGGCATCTATACCTCCTCCAAGTACTCTAAATATATTTTATCTACGACCACTACTAAAAGTAGGCCTTTTAGCGCTAGCTTGTTTCACTAAAAGTGACGTTTTATAGTTTACCGTGTTTAAAGAAATCAGCTGTTTACTTTTAGCACACGGGCTAAAAGTGAAGTGAGGTTATGAAACTACAATTTCGAACTGCAAGTGAAGTTGTAAAGCTATTCTAGTTGCTTCTTGCGTTACAGGTAAAGCGTTTTTGAAATAACTAAAGCGTTATGTAATGAATACAGTCATATGTGGAGTATCAATAATTACATTTCGTAACTCACCTTGACAGCACGGGCGTGGCCAAACAATCGCCCGCGCGGCGTGGCCTACTGTTCATTATGACATAAATTAAAAGTGTCGCAGATGCGAACCTTTCTTAAATCGATATTTATGGATTAATAACGGTAAAATTAAGGTCGTAGATAAAATATTGTATGCAACGCGTGCTAAAAGGCGTTTATGCGCGAGACATGTTATGAAACTCAGCCTTCGGTTTCGTTTCATAATTTTCATGTCTCGCGTATAAACGTCGACTTTTAGCACTTGTTGCATAAATAGCTATTATCTACGACAGTGTGTAAAATTGCCTTTTAGTCGGCAGTTTTAAGTTTGTAAAACGACTTTCATTAGTTTACGTCGTCATTAGTAACGTATTTAAAATGATTTCATTAGGCACGTTGCCAGTAGCAACGACCGGCTGCTGGTAATCCTAATTTACATTAAATTGTTTTTTTACTATTTACCGTGTTTTATAGATTCTATCGTAGATAAAATATTGTACGCTACACATGCGTAAATCATCTTTAGTCATTGGCGGGGCTTAAAACGTTCGCTTACTCGCGTTTTAATTCTACCCCACTCGAACCTAAAGAGTAGCTTTACGCACTTGTATCGAGAATTACTATTTGTGAATTATTCTAGGGAACACTTTCAAAGTATGACTCATTAATTTTATATTACTACATTCAGAATACTTTGGCGTTATTATTTTTTGTGAATGTTGACGAAGGTTGAGAAGAGCCACTATTTTGGTATAAGCAAAAGCTGTTCTACAAATTGCATTCAAAATGATTACCATTATGTCAATTGTGTCATTACCTATAAGCTTTAACAATTCAAATGGAACCTCGCTTGGTTCAACAGTCTTTCTCTTTTTGAATTTTTAATAGCCTATTCTACTTTACTTCCGCATTCATGTCAGATCCTACCTCTTTCGTTTCGATTTAGATTTCCGATCTATCGCCTTTAAATAGTTCTACATACTTGGTCCATATCTCCTACTTGGCTTTAGTGTCGATTATTATTCTACCGCCTTCTTCTTTTAATCTATTAATGGAATAGCTTGTTTTGATTATTTAATAACTGCTGTTTCTGTTATACTTTTACGCATGCTTAACCTATCATATCTGAGTTGTCAGGACATTTTCAAAGTGTACGAATGTACAGCTAGTTGGCGTATTTTTCTAAATTACAACCTCTTGGGTATATAGGATTATTATATTTTTCCTCTCGAATTTAATTATTTCGTACTCTATGCAAGTTTTTAGTAACTTTTAGCGCACGCTGTATAGTCCGCTTTTGTTGGTTTGTGCAAACCTGGCCAGAATTTCTGGAAGCAAGCGTGCCAAGTATCGGGTTCGGCCGCGTTGAGCGAGATTTGAATATCGATTTTGTCTGGAGTCGCGTTCTAGAATATTTCCCGAATTGTATTTTACAAACACGCCAATGAGTGCTAGAGAGAAAGAGAATGAATGGTTGTAGCGTGGTTTTCGTCTTTTAGGTGCACAGCTGCAGCAACCCCCTTTTCCATTTTTGTTTTCTCGGCTGCAGCGTGGCGTGGTTTTGTGAGTCAGTTAGCACCCGGTGTTAGAGCCGAGCAGTTGCGTTTCGAGGCGCGCGGCCAGCGTCGCCCCTTCTGGGTGGCGGCCGCTGGGCGCGTGCCAGATTGTTTTTCCTGTTGTTGGAGTTGGTCACAGGCCTCGTTGAGGACTGCAAGCGTGCGGGCGTTTTTGGAGCCTGAAGGGAGTCGGGTGCTATGGTGGTGCTTCTTCAATATTACACCAGCCGCTTCTCTTGTTACAGGCCGTCGAGCCATCAGCCCCTGGTTTAAAGGTGTGATTAATCCAAGAGCGACTACCTTTGGCAAGTTTGATGTGCGAGTCCCGTCGCATTTTATCTCATCATTGAACCCGGTTTGGGAAACCCGTAAGGAATGGCATCATCTTAGACCCTGCTTCGAGTCCGTTGGAGTCCCCCGTTTCTTGTAGCTGCTTTGGGAGGCAAGCCGATAGCCGGACGTCGCTTCAAACACCGCAGACGACGCTACGTACTCAGGCATTTGTACTACACGTAAGCCGCCCACGCTATATTAACTAACATTTGCTGTGTCGCCCCATTGTGCATTAAACAGTGCAAGGACCCTAGTTATATACAGGGCTTTCAGCTAACACCTTTTCGTTGCGCTAGATTTACTGGCGCTATCTATGCTATTTATGCGCTTTAGTTATGTACCACCCTCTCTATGTACTACACGTGTGAAGGTCAATAGATTCACTTGTCAAACGTTCCCGCTGCATTTGTTCTTTGTGTTGCATGTGAGATTTTAGGATAAGCCTTCTGTGACGTCGTAGCCCGATTGGCGGCTAATGTAAGATTGATGTAAAGCGGACTCTGGACGACCCGGTGAGCGTCAATGTAGGTTCAAGAGCTACAGCTGCCAACTTCAAGGAGTCCCAAAGGTTGCACCCATATTCCACCCCGTTTGGCGTTCGGGGTTCAGTCAGGCGCGGGTTCAAATACCGAATCCCGTGGCGCCCTATTATTTTGTAACATCCTGTATACGTCGTCACACTTGTCCCTATGGTGTCCGTTTATAGGACCGCGCCCATCTCTCTGAGCGTATTTAGTCGTTGCTATTAGTCTGTTTCCGAGAATTTCAGGGCAAGTGATGACGTTTCCCGGACGTGATAAGTATGGTAGCATTCTCGTACCCCGAGGTGTCGTAAAAATAGTTTTATACGGTAACAGAGTTCATATTCCTCGATTTAATTGCAGTTTTCTAATAACCATTTGTTTGTTGGCTCCTTAATTATCGCTATAAGGATTTAATTCCATCTTTTACACCTTTCTTTGTTTGTAGCTTTATTATTTTGTTTTTTCTTTATCAGACTGGGAATTCCATGCAAGCCTCTTCCTAACTCTCATTAGAGTGCAAGTACATTTTTACATTGTTTAAAACACTTTCTTTGTTCAGTACTTTTCGTCTATTCCTACTCTCTTACCGCTGTATTTTAATTTCTTCAGTATGATGTTTAGTACTGCTTCTGCCGGATAATATATGACACGATATCCACTCCGAGGTATGTTTTCGTTGATATAATAGAATTTTTAACCTATTTCCGTTGATAGTTGATGTCTAAGAATGTGTTGGTTGTTGTCTATACGTGATCTCCATGTATGCAACCTAACGGTTTGGCAACTTAAACATCGTATTTATTAATACTAGATCTTCGTTTTGTTCAAATTTTATCAATTGTTTCCCTCGTTTATTTTCCCGTTCGTAACAATATTCTCCTATACATCCGTGAGTTGTGACATTGCCAATGTTGTCATTAATGTCGTCAATTATTATCATGATATCTTCATTTTTTGATGGATTTTATATCAGCATCTAATTGCTCATAAAATATTTTCTTGTCCGCTCACTGTGCATACACTTGCTAAGCGTTAATTCTTGTTTTACTCGAATCGATTTGTATCATTCTAAATTGTTCGGAGTATGGTGTGAAACTTATTACTGATTTTAATTTCTTGTTATCTAACAATACCAACACCATATGCATTCGCCTGATCCTGGCCATTGCACATCACCAACACCAGGAATACTCAACTTTAGTCCTCTCATTTCTGTTGTAATATTAACCAATATCTATTGTGCATATAAGCTTCTCATGCTCCAAATAGCAATTCTTGTAGCTGTAATACTAGTTGTCGATAATTTCACAGGGTTGATCATAACTGTACCCCCAGGAGGTCTGACTAGGGAACGTTAACTCCGGAATATTTATTTCTGAAAACGGTCATGTAATGTTACTATGGAAATTCACATAGCTTTTTAATGCACGGGTTTCCTCTTGAATTTTGCACCCTTAAGCCGTTTACTATTCATGAAATTCTTCCACCTTGGCTGGCAATTTCTCGAGATCAAGACAAAAGAGAACCTTAGCTCCGCATGTTTCTGCACACGAAACCGTTGTCCACTCTTACACCGGCAGTTATTTGATCAGCACCATATCAGGCTTGTTTTTATATCACCCCTAAAAGCAGGGTTGCCATTTCCGCCAGCTCCGTCGTAAAATGTCTCTTCTCGGTAACCATCGCCATTGTGGTTTTTACTAGTAACCCTGGGCTTAGCTATGTAACTGTGTCGGTTTACTGGGGCCCATTTTGCCTGCGTTTGGATACAATCTTAACATAAAGGAAGACGGCCAAAAGCTTTTTCTTTCCTTATCCCTTATAAGACCAGACGGTCAGCGAAGATGATCCATTTTTGCGTAGTGCTTCCGATGTGAACGCTGAGTGAAGTGTGCAAAGTCTGCCATAACTAATAACATAATCCGTAATTGTCCGGATATAAATCAATCCCAAACTGTCTATTTTGTTGTAGAAGCAGTATTGCCGAAAGGCTTATTCTCGCCGGACCCCAAAAACCGATTGAAATTCGGATTATTTTGCATCACCCGTAATTATGTTGTCGTCTGTGAATTTTGCACCCCCGCCCATCTTCCACGATTAATTTCTTAGATCAACTGTCATCCCCAAGTTACCACCAGCATTTCGATCATTTCCGAGGGGCAATAGGCAATCGAACTCCAGGTCTGGAAAGGTCCTCTCCTTGTATCAGAAAGATATTCAATGGGGCTGGAGCTCTCTGTGCTTCGCTTGCCCTCAAGCTGCAGACTCGCTTTACTTTTATGTCGGCATTGTTGACACTGCATTTCGTCATATATATTTACTTTTTTTCTGTGTAATTTCGACAGAGCCGTAGATGCTGCACTTTTACACCTTTCCTTTCTAGTCAGAATTTGTTGAAAGCTCCTAATCACACAAATATTTAACAACCGCTAAATACGTATTTCAACAGCGACGCTGCCATCTTCAGTAACCTTGAAGCCAGACTAAACCGACCAAGTTTGACGAATATATGCCCTTCGCCAAATCGCCAGTGGAAGTCAGCCCTCTCGCAGATTTGTAAGCTATATATTTGATCCGGGGGGCGGATACTATGCGACCAATCAGATGTCAACCTCAACAGAGCGTAAAGATCAGACTGGGGGATGGGACCTCCATCGTTGTTCTTAAAAATGGTCAAACTTTCAAAAGAATTTGGCTGTTTTATTGAAGTTAACGCCTTTACAATTTTTAGGACAGTTTGCATAATATTATGGCCCGTTTCGTACATATGTTGGAAAATACTACATTTTTCGAATCTGTTGAATGCAAAATGAGTTATATGCTCTTTAAACCTAATACCAAAATTACGATGTGTTTGCCCAATATATTCAGAATCACAATGGGAACATTTAATTTCATAAATTGCAGAATGCTTTATAGTCTTAAGCTTGTCCTATGGATTCCCAATACATTTTTAATATTGATGCTTAAACTATAAGCAACTTTATAACCTGAATCTTCAAAAATATTCCCTATGCCCTTCGCGGCCAGGTGAAACGGAGTTTTGATGTACTTTTCATTGTGGCCTTGACTTGTAAGGCGATCCAGTGAAGAGCGTATTTTTGGACGACTTTATCGGTTTAGTCTGACTTCAAGGTTATTGAAGATAGCAGCGTAGCTGTCGAAATACGTATTTAGCGGTTGTTAAATATTTGTGTGGTTAGGAGATTTCAACGAATTGTGTCTGATTTAAACCACAAGCTCCAGCAGTGGTTTGCTCCTTTCTAGTGACTAAGTGTTTGCTTTACACGCCCAGATTTGAGGTTCTCTCTATCAGGGAGGACAAGAAATATTGACAATATACAAGTCGGATTGTAACTAGCCTAATAATTTGTTTGTTCGCAGTCTTTAGCCCGTGACGTCACCGTTAGAACAATAAATCAAACAGCTGTTAGCGCCAACTGCCGTCAAATATTTTCCTCTGTGGGCTTGCCAGTGAATTAAACGTTAATATGTGGAGGCAGTGCAAATACGCTTCTGCACCGATTTCAATGACATTCACACGCTGAGATCGTTTTTTCAGGATTAGGAAATTCCAATCATTTTCTGATGCGAATTTATAACATAGCGACCCTTGGCAGTTCCTTATTACCTGCTTTCAGCATTCCTCCGAACTGAGTTTGACAGGAAAACCTACGCTTCCGATTTAGACCCGTGTACGTGTTTCCCTGTAGCTGGCTAGGGGAAAAGTTTAAACAACTTAGAAAAATTTACCTTTAGCTTTTTGGAGGCCCACGCTGCCATTCATTTCCGACCGATCTAGAAAAGAAAAAAATTTTGAGGTAAATGAGTAAGAACTGTTTGGCCATTTTTTGGGTGATTTAAGAAGCTGCCCGAATGTCCGGTTAAAAGATTACATGGATGCGATGTTAAGGAGCTGCTGCCCGAAAACGTTTTGTAGGTCTTTATTCGGCACAGTGGATTTCGTTATTTGCTTGTGCAAGGGCGCATTACAGGTTCTAGATTGTAGTCCTGTGTTGGTACGTAGCTGCACTGGTGCTAGCTAATGTGTATACAAAATAGGCTTTCTGAAAATTTCGGTTTCGATTAAAAGTAATTTAATTGCTTTTTCGATAGAAAAATGACGGTTACGTGTATATATTCTGTAACTCCAAAATATACTGCTCCACAAATGAACTGGACCACCCATAAAAATTGAATTTATTACATTACGTCACAAAAAAATATATATAAAAGCTTTTGTTTTGTAGTATAAGTATAATCATATTAAGCATCTTTAATTGCACTATCCTCAAATATCAACTGAAGAATTAACAAAAGCATATTAATAAAATTAAAAAATAATAGAATTATAAAAAAAATATATTTCACAAAAATAAGAGGAATCACAAAAAAGGTTAATTAATAGTTCTTTGATCTCTTCGGAACGTTAAAAATGTTGGCAACGATTTGGCATACTTTGTATGCAATGTGCTATCAACATCTGGGCAAAATTCAAAATTTTTAAATGATAATAGTTTATTAATGGACTTTGTTTTCTTTAAATAAAATTATGAAAAGAAATGCATTTATAGTGACACAATCATGAAAGGTTACCAAAAATTCCATGACTGTCCTTTTGGAAAATATTTTTTAAAAGTTGCACCAATATACGCAAATGGTCCAGTTCATTTGTGGAGCAGTATATATTTATCTTATGTCTACGTTATTCTTGAGCTCGTGCGATAGCAATTGTAAATTTAAAATATGTATGTAGCGGTGAAACCACGAGCGTGGTCTGCAATATCTTCACATTTTCGAGATAGGAATGCCCTTTGACGGCTTTGACCCCATTTGCACGTACTCAAATTTCGACAACCGTTTCACCCGCTACCTTTACCTTGATTTACTATTATATTTGTTGTGTCTTCTAGCTGGTTTGATTGTTTTCAGTTTTAAGGAATGCTGTGATCGATACTTTTAGAGGGTTCTTCGATCCTTAACCATACATTTGTCGTAAAGGCGGGCGCGCCGGACGGTGGAGAAGACGACTCGTGTAACAGGTGCAATAAAAAAAATGTTGATAATGAAAAAATCATAAAATGTGACGGGGTGTGTACAATATTGTACCATCCTGTCTGTGTGAAGTTAAATTTAGTCCAGCTTACCAAAATAATAAAAGTAATGGAAGTAGTACAATGGTTTTGTGGCGATTGCAACCAGCTGTTGAACAACCTGAAGTTGGTTGTAAAGCCCAACTGTTGGGCAAGGGTGGACCTTGTAAAGCTTGACCAAACACAACGGAAGCAATAAACAACATTGATAAAGTTATAAAGTTCTGGACAAGCTTGTTATATTGGAACAACAATACCAAATATTACCAAATATCGAAGAAAACTGCAAAAGCCTACCGAATCTAGCAAAAACTGAAGAGAAGAAATATTAACAACAAAAAACGACATACTATAAAAGTTGTAAGAAACTAACGAACACAAACCACTTTTCTAACTATTCTAAACGAAAATCCCAGAAGCACGAAAGATAAAAAACTATTGAATGCAATTTCCTGGGAATCATAATTATACCTAAGAAATTGCAGCAATCAGAAAATACAAAACAGGAAATCAACAAATTTAACCCAGGCAAAACGGAAATAAGCAAACAAAGCATAAAACACATATCAAAAGGAGGTGGTATGATTAAAACTGGTGATGCAAGTCAGCTAACAAGCTTTTAGCAGAAGTGCTAAATACATAAACGACTCTGAAGCCCAACTTACAAAAGCAAAATTTCCACGAGTAAAAACAATAAAAGCCGATAAAAATTATACCGAAAGTAAAATCATGGAGGAACTAATAAAGCAAAACCATTGTATAACAAAAGAAGATCAACACATCAAAATAAAATATGCATCGCAATTGAGAAAAAGTGACAATTGGATTTTATCTTTAGAAACAACTGGAAGTACTTACCGAAAACTGTTAACAAAGGAAACAATCATCTAGGACGGGCAAGTTGTAAAGTAGTAAAATATTTCAACACAAAGCATAATATGAATTGTTACGGTTTTGGACAAAAGGGCGAGAGTGTCAAACAGAAGTTACTTGTCGGGATTGTGCGGGATTTCACAACAGCGAAGAATGTCTGGAAGGCAGTACACCATGTTATATCAACTGCAGTTCTGTAAATAATAAATTCAAAGGCAATCCAGATGTAGTTATGCAGCAACAAGTGAACACTGTACAATTCTACAAAGAAAACGAAATTAATGAGAACAAAGAAGGAAGCATAAATCGTTATACATAAATTTTAATTGTAGCTACCTTTGGGGCATGTGAGTGGAAGTGATGTCGAAAAGAAAACTGTGCAACAATGATTAGAAACTTATAACACTAACGCCATTACTATTTTCTTCTTCAGTTGTAAATTCTTCGGAGGAGAGTGTTAGAGATCATTAGGCGGAATACTGCAATTGGAAATAATTCTGCCGATGTCAATTTGTACCAATCTCTTAGGTTTTTCATCCAGGATAGTCGTTTTCGGCCTGGTAGACGGCGTCCCACAATTTTTCATTGTAGTGCCATTTTCAATAAGTAATATTTGGGGCTTCGCATAATGTGGCTAAGATATTACAATTTGCTTGCTTGAACGGTTTCCACGCATTCTATTTCTCTTTTCATCTTCTCCGGTACTTTTTTGTTGCCGACTTTATGTATACAGGAGATATGGTTTTTTCCGATACGTCCAGCTTTCAAGTGCTTTGACTTTCTTAACTGTTTCTTTGGTTAGTGCCCATGTTACTTTACCATACAATAAAATTGAATGCACATTACAGTGCGATAGTCTGGTCCGTAATTTGATGTGAATTTGGTCGGAGCATAACGTTGTACTGTAGCGTATGTACATACAGTATGACAATAAATATAGGATACCGAAGTTTGCAAACTTAATTTGTTGTTGTTAACAACTATCGCTTTAATATTTCCAGTTTTGATGTCTATTGTATTGATGTATGGCATGCTCCACGTGACCACCACCCCTTTGCAAGCATAGTTCCCTTCCAAGCATTCTTGAAGATTGCCTACATAGGTAATTTCTAAATAGAGGTTGGCGTAAATTTTGGAAGAACTGCACGATCGCCCTCTCAATTTCGCAGTTGCGGCTGACTGGGAGATTTTTATTGAAAATGTTGTGTGCGTGCGTGTTGAACGTTGGTGGCTGCGTCCGTGGTGTAGCTTGGGGTTGGAGATAACTTTATAATATGTTGCCCAACTCCCGCTGCATCCGGATGGTAGTTTGACCGGCGTCGATTCGCGTGCGAATGTGTGATTGGTATGGAATTCGTTTGGCTTATGCTTCCTTTTTGTCAAAAACGCTTCACTCGGAATGATGACCAATTTATAATAATTGAATCATTCCCTGGCTAACTTTTTGAAGTTTTTTATTAATTGTCTAATATTTGTTTGCTGCAGGTTCTGTTTTTTGCCTTGTGCCGCCTTTTTTTCTGATTTTTCCAGGTCATGCTTCAACGCCGCTGCTCCGCCACGGGCTAATCAAATAATTAAGACCTGAACTGTACATTCATACTTATTGTAATTAGCCTTAAGGATTGTTGAAAAGATCTATAGAGTTTTTGTAGTTAAATATAATTTCTTCAAAATTATATATAGCTTTTTTGCACTAGTCTCAGAACGCACCGTTATTGGCCTATCTTTAGGTCGTGAAATTGATTGTCTCCACCACGGGAGAGAAAGTAAAATAAACAATTTTCACCGTGGTAACTAATAAATTGCTAAGTTACCAAATATGACTATTTTAATTTTGACGTTTTAAAGAGCTGTATTGTCAGGTTGACAGTTAAAATATTTTCGAACTTTTTTGGGAATTTAGGTATTAAAGCCGTTTGGTACTGCAAAAAATAGTATATACACCACGGTAGCGAATCGTCTTATAACCTTCGCGCTTTAGATACTTCGCGCTTCGCGCTCAGTATCTAATATGCGCTCAGGTTATTATACTGCGCCTCGCTACCTTGACGTATAATATACTATTCTCTATAGCAAGCAAAAACTACTTTTTGCGGGGGCTGTAATGTAGCATATGCACATACATGCACGCATACATGCAGCCTTAACAACTATTACTTAGTAACAGAAATATAATAAACAGTTTTGGCTTTTGACTTCATCACATACAGACATGTGTTTCATTTCCTAAATTTACTGTAGATATAACGTAGACCTTTTGCCGTTATAGTACTCATGTTAATAAAGGCAGCTCTTGCAATTTCAATAAGGACTTTTATTTCTTGAAGGCAATCACATCGGTTCTTGAGACACGATGTCAGGTAAGGAAACTGTGATACATTTTCCTGTCTTCATTATTATATTGCAAATCTATTGTCATAGTATTTAGGTGTCTAGTAACTACAATCGATTTAGTCTTTTTAACGTTAATAAATCTTGCAGTTGATGTAGTGATTCCGTCAATGACACCGTGTCATCTGCATAACGTATGGAAGATTTTATTTCTCCATTTATTAATACTTCAACCTCACAATTCTCTAAAGCTCGTCTGAATATTTTTTCGGGGCACACGTTGAACAGGAGAAGCGATAAAACACACCCCTCTCTAACTCCTCGTAAAATCTCTATTTCTTGAGTGTTTTGTCCCTCAACACTTACACATGCATTTTGATGCCAATACAGATTTGTTACGATCTGTATGTCTGAAAATTCCAGCTGAATATTTCAAATAGCTTGTCATGTTTGATTTTGTCGAAAGCCTTCTCGTAGTCTACAAAATGAAGATAACCGTCTTTGTTTACGTCTCGGCATCTTTCCAGTAGTTTTCTTATAAAAAAATCAGTTTTCTGACTAAGTACTCAGTGTTATTATTGTTAATTTTTAATATTCTTCGCTTGACAAAAAGTATATTAGATATACTTTTTGTCAACCATGTTTTCCTTCCTCTATTTATCTCAGGCTTTAATAGTTCATTAAAGATATCTTTTGAGATTGTTTGTATAGCTGTCCATTTTGTTTGTATGTCTGAAGTATAAACGTAACGTTATTCTCATTTATACGATGATTAAAGACCTCTGCTACTGTTGCGCACACGTCGGTATCTCTTATAGTGTTAACATAAAACTTTTTCTTACTGGGTTTTCGGGCATTTTGAAGAGTAATTTGTATACTAGGAACTACCGGAACATGATCAGTGGCGACTTTGGCGCCTGGATAGGTTTTGACCAAGAAGACTGTACTAGGAGAAATAACTCGCGCTTCGAAGCGGACCGCTAAAAGTTGGAAAATATGACGGTTGTCCTGTACTATTATCCATTCACAAAACTCGTAAACTGTCAATGTCAAATATTTGCTGAGTATAACTAGAATTTCGGACAATGTTTTAGCAATTAATAACACACTTGAAATACACTCAATTTGATTAACAACCGTAAACTGGCTTTTAACCGCGATTACGGGTTAATTTAGCTCGCTTCCAAATCCAGAATTTGTTCATCCTCCCAAATCTTTCATTTGCCCATTCCGTATTCTCCGATTATATCTTGACATCGCCCCTTATCAACCTTGGCGTTAAAATGTCATGCAACTATATTTACAGGTGAGCGGATGGCGCAGCGAGCAAATGGTCGCCTCTTAGGCGGCCGGCCCGGGTTCGATTCCCGGCGGATCCTATAGATGGATTTTAAAAATCGTAAGCTCCCCGGCTACTACGCTAACATCTGTGGTAGTCGTTAACCGCTTATAAGGAAACTCTTCCTCAATTTCGACGGGCAAGGCTAGCCACCTACCCGGCCTAAGGGCAAAGAGGGCTCATAGAACCACTTTGTGGTTAAAACAGGCCATTGGCCTACAATAAGAGGAAGAAGAAGAAGAAGAACTATATTTACATCTTGTTTCTTAGTTAGTTGCAACACTGTTTCTAAGTCATTATAGAATACATCCACATCTCCCTCAGCATTTTATGCCGTTGGGGCGTATACTTGAATTACGTTGACTTTGATGTTTGAAGACATTATGATTCTATTTGAGAACGGAACATAATTTTCCAAAAATTTTTAAATTGTGATCAGATTGATTTAGCTACGCCGTTTCTGTTTCGTGCAGTATGGTCTCCAGAGCAATACAGTATTTCACCGTCATCGGTAGTTACTTGCTCATTATTTGGCCACCGTACTTCACTAATCCCAAGTATATCTATTCTCAGTCTTCTAATCCCTTTAGTGGTATTATGTAATGCTACTACTATACAGAAAGCTAAACTGAGAGGACACTGGATTAAAGTTCTAGGAAAATACACAAGTTTTAACGATGGAAGCGGAGGGAAACTACTAGAAACAGGATTTGCAGTAAATAAGAAAACTAAATAAATGTTATGATTACTAACCTCAAAGCAATCATTAATAGAATGCACTATTTAATGGTGAAAGAAAAACAATGTAATACTAGTTCACTAATCATACATGCACCGACTAAAGATAAGATACTTTCCTGGTGGAAGAGACTTGAGCATTATTAGGTAGGACATTACTCCCACACCAAGAAATACAAAAAGAAACGCAAAGGGAATCGGATGTGACAATTGCCAAACAAATTGACCTTATTCTTATACAATAGTAACAGAGAAGCATAATTAATTGGAGATATAGAAAATTAGAAAGGTGCAGACGTGGAGAATTAAAATCTGAATGAAATACCAAATACGCCAAACCGAGGACATACAATAAGAAAATATTAACATATAAAACCTTACAAAAGAGAGAAGTACAGAAGATATATCTTCTTCTTCATCATCATAATCCTTCTGCCCTTTACAGAGCGGCGGAAGAAGATATATCAATAGGAAATAAAATATTGATTATTAGCCTCAACACAAACCATGGCAGATGTAAAATAAATATGAAATTGACAGAATTGAACATTTTTTAAGTGTAGCCCAAGAGGAAAGTGTAGATGAAGAAGCGAAAGCAACAAGAGCAGAATGGAATAATAAAGGGTGCTAGTACATTATTAATAAGAAATAAGAGCAACTAAGTCATTTCATGATCAAGTAAGCAAAGTAAAATAAGACACAATTGAAAAATAGTGTTTTTGGAAATATAGAAAAAGCAGACCGGATGTCTGAGCAAAGCAACACGGTTGAGTCTCACTCGGTCGGACCAGGTTCGATAACCGGCGATTACACCAGGACTGTAAAAATCGTATGCTCTCAGGCTATTACGCTAGTACCTGTGGTAGACGTTAACCCCTAACAAGGGATATTTGCCTCAATTTTAACTGGCAAGGCTACCCACCTACCCGGCTTGCGAGCAACGAGGGCTTGTAGAACCACGACCTCGTAGCTAAAAACAGGCAACTGACCTATAATAAAGGGAAGAAAAGGAAGAAGTAGATCAAAGCGGTGTTTAGATTACTGATTGTTAAAATAAACTTGACAGCACTTTTTTGAGCTTTTACCATAGAATTACTAAAGAGTATTAACATCTTACGTCAAGAAAAATAGTAAAATCAACCAATAAGCTCAACATAGGACTATCTTGTTATTTGAAATTTTGTTTTCGTTTGATTTTTAAGAAACTAATGATTATGTATTGGTCTTTGATGAAAAATTTAATAATAAACACCTTTTATGAGCTGCTTTCGTCGTGAATTTGATATGTATAATAATTTATTATACAAGACGATAAAGATACATTTTATCCACAAGCGAATCGTTTAATGTCGAGACGAAGTCGAGACGTTAATGATTCAAGAGTGGATAGAAATAACTTTATCGTCGTGAAAAATAATTTAGGAGAATATTAGTCAAACATTATTTAGAATGTATGATTTTTGATGATAAATAAAAATCATATAGTCGTGAAATATACTTTAATTTAAATTTGAAGTAAATTTAAAAAAATATTAAACGTTTCGCCACTTTCGATGGCTTCATTAGTAATTTAAAAGTTCATTACAATATAAAAGTTTAATACATTATGATTAGTAAAAGATTTTTGGAAAATTCCTTCACAATATTTTTCAAGATTTACACAACAAAATTATTAATTAATAAAAGCAGTCATTCTTTAAGTACAATCCATACTTGGATATAATTAAGAAACAGATAGCATTAGCTGTTCTGAAGGCAGAATGCCAAGAATGTCGTGAAGGGATTTTCCAAAAGTCTTTTACTAATCATAATGTATTAAACTTTTATATTGTAATAAATTTTTAAATTACTGATGAAGCCATCAAAAGTGGCGAAGCGCTTAATAATTTTTTAAATTTACTTCAATTTTATATAAAAGTATATTTCACGACTATATGATTTTTATTTATCATCAAAAATCATACATTCTAAATAATTTTTGTCTAATATTCTCCTAAATTATTTTTCAAATTTTACCCAAGTAAAATTATGAAAATTTTTAATTTATCGTCGTGTATAATGCCATTTTTAATATAGCAAAAACTTTAACAATTTCAAAAAAATATGGAAAGTTAATCACATTTTAAAATCTCAGTAGCTACATTGGGTGGCTAAGAATTACGAAGCTGTAATATTTAATTTAAATAAAAGTTAGAAAATTAAATTACTTTATCTACCCTTGCTGTTAAAGTAACAATTGACCTTTTGTTTTTAGTCGATTGAAGCACACTTTAACATTTGCTATAAAATTTTTTTTATTATTCGACTGGAGGTAGAAAGAGAAAAAAGTATTCTAAATAAATGTAAACAATGTACAGACCATGTTCCTTTAAGTCTAATACGAATCGATTTAATCTATCGAATATGGGAAATCATGTACAACCTAATAATTTAGAAATTAATAAAAGTAGATGATACTTACTCTGATCGTTATCGGTGCACAGTGAACCTAAAAATATAACTATTAGTAATTAGATTCGAAGAGAAATTCTAAAAATAGTTTAGGATATGCAAATACTCTGGCACTTACCAATAACGAAAATTGCCAAAATATATAGTACTCTTAACAAATGCATGTTTTCTGATATTAGGTATGAACTGTAATGACTTTCGTCGTGGAAATATAAAAATTTGGGAGCACTTAATGCTTCCCTTTATAATCTTCGGTCAAATAGAAAACAATAGCGCCATTTGTATTGTTATGAGAATGAAAGTTTATAGTTCGTAGAAATGCTTGGGCATTAACTTATCAAAAGCAACAACAGTTTAAAAAGATCGTAATTCTTCTATTAGGTAATTTTGAACAGTACCTAATCAGTATTGTATTAATATAATTTTAAAACCTTGCTACACGGGAAATTGCTGTAAAGTAAGAATCAATGCTCAAACGAAACACTGTGGTCCAGGAACTGTAGGGGTGTGTATCAAAGTTCCACCACCTAATTCCTGCGCAGCATGGAGTGGGCTATCCAAAAGTGCCACTGATTTTTGATGGTCCAAACCAGAAGACCTACAGCTGTCAGTGTAAATCTCCAAACAACATATTCGTTTGCATAAAGCAAAATAGTATATTGTATGTTAAGAGCTAAAAGTGCATTCTTGCCGCTTGCGCATGAATAATGCTGGTTGAGACGAAGTCGAAACCAGCAATCATGCAAAAGCGACAAGCGCACTTTTAGCTCGAAACATACTATTTTTTCGACGACTGAGCATATTATTAAAGGAAAATGTCAAATTTTATTTTTCCGCCAATCGTACTAGAACTGACACATTATTGACAAAATTTTGTGGAGCAAAGTCAAACATTCCATTACACCAGCCGTTGCTAGGTAATTTACAATAAAACTGTACAGGAATAATATTCCCGGCCTAGGCAGGGAATATTTTTCGAATTTAATAATTATTGATGACTAGTGAGTCACCCGAACTGCGATTCGGTTCGCGTTCGCTAATTGAAGAGAGATTTCATTAATATGAATTAAAAAAAGGATGAGAAAGATTCCGTCTCCAAGGGAGCCCTTGGGGCTCCGACCCTCTCCAAGGAAACCCTCTAGCTTCGCTCCTCTCCAAGGAAGCCCCCGGGGCTCCGCCCCTCTCCAAGGGGACCCTCGGGGCTCCAATCCTCTCCAAGGGGGCCCTCGGGGCTCCGCCCCTCTCCAAGAAAACCCTCGAGGTTCTGACCCTCTTCAAGGGGGCCCTCGGGGCTCCGTCCCTCTCCAAGAAAGCCCTCGGGGCTCCGCCTTTCTCCAAGGGGGTCTCGGGGCTCCGACTCTCTCCAAGAAGGCCCTCGGAGCTCCGCCCCTTTCCAAGGAAGCCCTCGGGGCTCCGACCCTCTACAAGGGAGTCCGTGAAGCACTGCCCCTTTCCAAGGGGGCCCTCGGGGCTCTGCCCCTCTCCAAAAAAGCCCTCGGGGCTCCGACCCTCTCCAAGGGGGCCCGCGGGACTCCGCCCCTCGAGGAGCATTCACTCAATCAAGGACATGGCGTCTGTAATTGTCGTGACGAACACACATTTGTGGATCGTTCTCCTTTATTATATAGAGGATTTAAAGACACGTTTTCTTAATTTTTTAATTACTCGTATCGATTGGCGGAAAAATAGTATGTGTATCTTGGACGAAAAGCAACATTCGCAGACTCCTGTGTTGTTGGGCTCGGCATTCGCCTTGCCCAACAATATTCACAGTCGTCTGGGAATGTTACGCTTTTCGTCCTAGATACACAATATACTATTATCGCAAAAATTAATTGACAATCAAGTTAACATTACTCGCGCAGTCTATTAGACATGTGACGCGATTATTTCGACAAATGACGGACGTTGTCAAGGAAACATTCGAACGTGGCTATCTATTTTGTTCACGCGGAAACCCAACACGCTCGGCGAGCGGCAAAATGATGAAAACGCACGCTCAGCGGCAAATGTCAACTTTCTGTTGTCAAATGACAGTGAGAAAAATCTACTTTCGATGTCAGTCGTCGAAAAAATAATTTTCATAAATTGCTGTAACCCACTGTTTAATTACACTATAAACATACCGCTCCAAAGCATGACATAATACATGCAAAAATGTAATTCGTGATGTTTATTTTCTTTTGCGTTTTTATCTTGTTTTGTACTAGTAGCAAATGTAAAATTGGTTTATGCATGTACACAGTTGCCCGGTCTATATGAAAAGCAAATAGATTGACTAGAGAATAAATTGGTGTATGATATTTCTTGCCATTGCATACTGAGTACACATCCTCCAATCATACATAAAAGCCGTACGAAGACGGAGTGCTGATGGCATTTGCATGTGAAGTTGATTTACCTTGGAAAACGAGTTTACTACGCAGAAGACTTTTTTCGTAGGAATATTTTTACTACATTACTCGCTGTCCACGATTAACAAGACAAAGCTTCAGTACTCTCTCGCAATATCATAATCGCGTACAAGGCTTTGTATTAAACGAGTCTTACGTTAAAATAACAGAACGCGTCCACAAATCGGCAATTCAGTAACCACTAGAGCCACACTAAAAAAATCAGTAAAAGGCTTAACCCAGAACTTTCTTCGTCGACATTGCGACAATAAATAATTTTAAAAATCAAATTAAGTTAGGAGTAAAAATATCTTCACGTTTCTAATAAATTAAATAAATTTTCAACTAAAAAAAAAGTTACCCGTGGTCCAATTCGAATGGCAGGCGCACCGCGTGTACAGCCCACAACGTTTAGTCAGATTTGTAAGGGACGGGGCAATTTCTACCTACGCCACGTAACACCGACCTCTCGCATTTCTCCGTCGCAGCTATATTTAGTAACGCGCTAATTGGTGTAATGTTTTTCTATTGAAAAACAGTTATTTTGTATCTATTGGCTCCCATTTTTGGTAAGAATTAAGCTTGCACTATGTACAAAAGTAGTATACGGACACTTTAATTTTGATAGCTGTCAATCAAATTTTAATTGACCCAATTAAAAATGCGAATTAAACCGCGAATCAATTCCGCGGATTGACCTAATTAATTTGGCGGATTGATCTACTTCGGCGGCCATCTTGGATTTCTGGCGCGAATATTTGAATTTAAATTTTTTCAGATTTTTTTCTAAGTTCAATTTTTGAATTTTAAACTTCCCGGGATGTCCGCCATCTTTGTTTTCTGCGTGCGCACTTCGCCCTGTAGTCGTTTTTAATTTTGAATTTTCGCAGAAATATTTGAAATTCAAACTGGTGGATCTATCTCGCTCTTCGAAGCTGCTGTCTCTCTCTTGCATTCACTCGCGGAAATATTTAAATTTAAAAAAAGCTATTTGCGTCGGACCCGAGTGGGAATCGAACCCTACTTTTCTTGGCAGCAGCCTTAGCACCTTACCGCTGCGCTATCGAGGTCTGTTGAACATATAGGAATTGAACAAGACGTCATTTCGCAGCACCGTCACACCGTTCGAGTTGAAACAAACTATTTTTTCAGAAATTCAAAATATAAGAACGGAATTGTGCCGTCTAGGGCCTTAGAAACTTGTTAATAATTTTTAAAAAATGACTTTGTAACTAGTTTTGCTGTAATTAATTTGTTTAATTTTATAATATGAGTGACGCTATCTCACTCAGTCCCATTGATTTTCTACAGCGTTCTCTTTTCCATCCCGTTTGCTACCTATGCGTAATTACAAAAGACGTTATCGCCTCAGGCAGACTTTCTATTTAGCCGGCGATTGTGTGTCATTCTCTGAAATCTGTACTCACGTTTCAGTTTTTGCTGGCTCGACTTTAAAATTTGGTTCTTAACAATTAACTACGTACATAGAAAACAGGCTGGTTACTTTATTTTATATAGCGAAGTCATTTTTTGTACAATTTACACGCAGAACACAACTCGTTCTTTATGTTTACTTTAGAAACCCTTAACCCTTTTCATTTAAATCGCGAAATCCGCATAAATATATTACTATAAAAAATCGCGAAAAGTGTTGAGTAAATAAATGCAACGCATTGTAAAGCCGTAAAACTTTTAGTTATTGTACGTTTACAAGATGGGTCTTTTGACAAAGTGGAAGAACCAAACTATGCTATTGTAAATGTACAGATTTTTCACTGTCAATTTGTATATAACAACTTAATGTAAATTGGTATTTGGAACATTTTAACGAAAACAGCGACTTCTTTCGGCATAAACTGTTTCTTCACACCACGGGGCTCTTCTCAGTGCATCGTTTAGAAAACGCCTGCCAGAACCTGTATGTTTACACGGATTGCTTTGGACCTCGGTGCATTTTCAAACAAAGAACCAGATTCTAGAAATTCATCGAGTTACAAATTTGAGTTTAATATATTCCTGACATACTTCTGTTGTGCCCTCGCCCATATAAAATAAGACATACGCATTAAATAAATGTTTTTATTGTATAAGAATGGTTGTCCCCCATAAATTTGAATAAAAACAGACAATTTCGTTGAAAAAAAATAGCTTTTCAATATCGTTTGCAAATAAGACAAGGGATACTTGTAAAAATATAAGTCAAACCATTTTTTCTTGTAAAAAATTTACGAAAAGACGTAAGTGTTGGCGACAAATGAAAATAAATTTGAATAAAAACACGCAAAAATTACGAAAAGACGTATGTGTTGGCGACAAATTAAAATAAATTTGAATAAAAACGCACAATTTCGTTGAAAATCTTTACAAAGCGACTTTATAGTACCGAAAAAATGATGTAAAAAAGTTTTAAGAGTTATTTCTAAGCATAATTTTGCAAACGTTTAACAAATAAACCGTAATTTTTTAAAGTACATCACACAATTATGAAATCGTAGTTCAATTTATATAAATTTTCGATACTTTGTATGTGAAAAATAGCTTCAATTACTAATATATGAATAAAATCATGCAATTTCCAAAGCATTTCGTTTAAAATTTTAGAAAATCGACAGCATCTCCCATGAAAATTTATAAAAATCGGCATCTTGTCACATTAAATTCTGCAAAAACGACAAAAAACAATATTTTTATACAACTTTCACTGAAAAATAGTAAAATTTTACGAAAATACGTCTGTGTTAACGACAAATGAAAATAAATTTGAATAGAAACACGCAAAAATTACGAAAAGACGTATGTGTTGACCCCCAAAGTAAATAATTTTGCAAATGTTTTACACTTTTTATAAAATGCACCGCTCAAAATTAAAAGAAATAGCAATTTCATTGAAAAAATCTACTACCACAATCATTTCGATAAACAAAATTCAAAAAATCTTATACTTTTGACGGAAATAATTGTATGTTGACCACAAATTAACATAATTTTTAAATAAAAACGCGCAATTCGTTGGAAAAAATATTCTGACACCACCAAAACACGCAATTTCATTGAAAAATATATATATGTTGTCCACAAATTAACATAAATTTGAATAAAAACACGTAATTTTGTTGAAAAAATGTTCTGGCCCCGTCATTTCACTTAAAATTTTACAAAACTGCCATCATAACACTTGAAATTATACAAAATATATGTATGTTTATCACAAATTAACATAAACCTGAATAAAACACACAAGTTCGTTGAAAAATTTGCAAATGTTTTACACTTTTTATAAAATGTGTCGCTCAAAATTAAAAGAAATCACAATTTTTAAATTATATCACGCCATTATGAAATCGTAGATTGATTTTTTTTGAAATTTTACACTTTGTAACTGTAAAATAACTTCAAATACTAATATTTTAGCTTTAGATTTTGTAATTATTGCAGATTCGTGAAAAACAAAAGCAGAGTAGAAATAAAAAACACAAACACTTTGTAATAAACAAATATCTTGTTCTTATTTCGTATAATACTTAATAATATAAATATAAATGTACAGCAGAATGTCTTATTTCTAAAAATTCGCTAGCAATTTACAAAACTGTAGTTTGAGGTGCACGACATTTCAAATTAAAAAGACTGCAAGTAATAAAATCAGAATTTCATTGTGTAATTTTAAAGTTTAAGATGCACCCAATCTAGAATTCCCTTCGTTTTTGGTGTTGATGACATCTGCCTTAGAGGCGTTTTTCTAACGGCCCTTTTTTGGAGGCGTTTCCTTATCGATGTTCTTCTGACTGAACCTTTTTGATGTGGACTTGGATGAGTAGCTGGTGTTTTTAATTTATATTCTAAATCAGACTCGCAGTTATCAGTTTCCATTCCGGTTTTTCCTATAGTACCAGTCGGGGTTGGCTTCTTTTGCTGTTTAGGTTTAGCTAGCAGCACATTAGGAACGTTAAGGTCTTTGATGTAATCAGCAAACTGTAGGCGTCCGGGTGGATTAATAGTTTTTCGAGGCCGCAGAATGTCGTGAATTAAATCGACTATGTTAGACGCCGGTAAAATTTCACCCTTTATAGTAACGGTGCCCTTGTGATCCCAGCTCACATCGCTTGAGGTACTCAAAATGCGTAGGAAAACTTCAGCTTTTTTCTTAAAAGTTTTGGGAAGTGTAGATAAAATAACGGCATTTGATAGGCTGTCACTGGTTGTTTCAATAGGTATTTTGATTGGCTGCCGCGCCTGGTTTATGAAATGAAGGAATCGTTGTAAAACCTGATTGTACTGGATCCATTTATCGTAATCAGTTAATTTGGACTTTAAAACTTTTTGCATTTCGTCATCAAGCTGTGATAATATATTTTTCTCCGCATCATCGCCAGACTTAAGACGCTGGACAAATTCCGGCGATACAATCAACATCTTCCGCTCTTTGTCCATTTTAGTCGAAAAGGAGCTCAGTCGTTTGTTCTGGTAGAGCCGTCGTGAATAAACTAGCTTAAAATCAAGACTTTCATAATAAATATATAAAAAAAATATGACAGGTACGGGAATCGAACCCGTATTCTCTCTCGAGATCAGAGCTTGAATCTGACGCCTTAACCATTCGGCCAACCTGCCTCCCTATATAAACGCCCACTCTCTGCATAATTAAGAAAACATATAGTTTAAAAGTCTTCTATTTGCAATTTCATACAATATTTCATATAAATTAAGCCATGTACAAATTTCTAAATCGGTTTTGATATATATTTTCTCGAAAGACATGACCCTCAGCTGCCGTTTTATTATTTGTCGAGATGCGGCATCGCTGAATTTTACAAGAGCCATCCTATCTGCTGTGTGACGCACGCAGTGTTTTCATACCCTTTTATTTTAAAATTCTATAAAACCAGAGGCCCGACTGCTGCCGCACTAACACGTTTTAAACCATTGTACTCTGTTACCTGATGCGGCAGTAGTTTGGGCCTCTAAATGGATCCAGTACAATCAGGTTTTACAACGATTCCTTCATTTCACAAACCAGGCGCGGTAGCCAATCAAAATACCTATTGAAACAACCAGTGACAGCCTATCAAATGCCGTTATTTTATCTACACTTCCCAAAACTTTTAAGAAAAAAGCTGAAGTTTTCCTACGCATTTTGAGTACCTCAAGCGATGTGAGCTGGGATCACAAGGGCACCGTTACTATAAAGGGTGAAATTTTACCGGCGTCTAACATAGTCGATTTAATTCACGACATTCTGCGGCCTCGAAAAACTATTAATCCACCCGGACGCCTACAGTTTGCTGATTACATCAAAGACCTTAACGTTCCTAATGTGCTGCTAGCTAAACCTAAACAGCAAAAGAAGCCAACCCCGACTGGTACTATAGGAAAAACCGGAATGGAAACTGATAACTGCGAGTCTGATTTAGAATATAAATTAAAACACCAGCTACTCATCCAAGTCCACATCAAAAAGGTTCAGTCAGAAGAACATCGATAAGGAAACGCCTCCAAAAAAGGGCCGTTAGAAAAACGCCTCTAAGGCAGATGTCATCAACACCAAAAACGAAGGGAATTCTAGATTGGGTGCATCTTAAACTTTAAAATTACACAATGAAATTCTGATTTTATTACTTGCAGTCTTTTTAATTTGAAATGTCGTGCACCTCAAACTACAGTTTTGTAAATTGCTAGCGATTTTTAGAAATAAGACATTTCTGCTGTACATTTATATTTATATTATTAAGTATTATACGAAATAAGAACAATATATTTGTTTATTACAAAGTGTTGTGTTTTTTATTTCTACTCTGCTTTTGTTTTTCACGAATCTGCAATAATTACAAAATCTAAAGCTAAAATATTAGTATTTGAAGTTATTTTACAGTTACAAAGTGTAAAATTTCAAAAAAAATCAATCTACGATTTCATAATGGCGTGATATAATTTAAAAATTGTGATTTCTTTTAATTTTGAGCGACACATTTTATAAAAAGTGTAAAACATTGCAAATTTTTCAACGAACTTGTGTGTTTTATTCAGGTTTATGTTAATTTGTGATAAACATACATATATTTTGTATAATTTCAAGTGTTATGATGGCAGTTTTGTAAAATTTTAAGTGAAATGACGGGGCCAGAACATTTTTTCAACAAAATTACGTGTTTTTATTCAATTTATGTTAATTTGTGGACAACATATATATATTTTTCAATGAAATTGCGTGTTTTGGTGGTGTCAGAATATTTTTTCCAACGAATTGCGCGTTTTTATTTAAAAATTATGTTAATTTGTGGTCAACATACAATTATTTCCGTCAAAAGTATAAGATTTTTTGAATTTTGTTTATCGAAATGATTGTGGTAGTAGATTTTTTCAATGAAATTGCTATTTCTTTTAATTTTGAGCGGTGCATTTTATAAAAAGTGTAAAACATTTGCAAAATTATTTACTTTGGGGGTCAACACATACGTCTTTTCGTAATTTTTGCGTGTTTCTATTCAAATTTATTTTCATTTGTCGTTAACACAGACGTATTTTCGTAAAATTTTACTATTTTTCAGTGAAAGTTGTATAAAAATATTGTTTTTTGTCGTTTTTGCAGAATTTAATGTGACAAGATGCCGATTTTTATAAATTTTCATGGGAGATGCTGTCGATTTTCTAAAATTTTAAACGAAATGCTTTGGAAATTGCATGATTTTATTCATATATTAGTAATTGAAGCTATTTTTCACATACAAAGTATCGAAAATTTATATAAATTGAACTACGATTTCATAATTGTGTGATGTACTTTAAAAAATTACGGTTTATTTGTTAAACGTTTGCAAAATTATGCTTAGAAATAACTCTTAAAACTTTTTTACATCATTTTTTCGGTACTATAAAGTCGCTTTGTAAAGATTTTCAACGAAATTGTGCGTTTTTATTCAAATTTATTTTAATTTGTCGCCAACACATACATCTTTTCGTAATTTTTGCGTGTTTTTATTCAAATTTATTTTCATTTGTCGCCAACACTTACGTCTTTTCGTAAATTTTTTACAAGAAAAAATGGTTTGACTTATATTTTTACAAGTATCCCTTGTCTTATTTGCAAACGATATTGAAAAGCTATTTTTTTTCAACGAAATTGTCTGTTTTTATTCAAATTTATGGGGGACAACCATTCTTATACAATAAAAACATTTATTTAATGCGTATGTCTTATTTTATATGGGCGAGGGCACAACAGAAGTATGTCAGGAATATATTAAACTCAAATTTGTAACTCGATGAATTTCTAGAATCTGGTTCTTTGTTTGAAAATGCACCGAGGTCCAAAGCAATCCGTGTAAACATACAGGTTCTGGCAGGCGTTTTCTAAACGATGCACTGAGAAGAGCCCCGTGGTGTGAAGAAACAGTTTATGCCGAAAGAAGTCGCTGTTTTCGTTAAAATGTTCCAAATACCAATTTACATTAAGTTGTTATATACAAATTGACAGTGAAAAATCTGTACATTTACAATAGCATAGTTTGGTTCTTCCACTTTGTCAAAAGACCCATCTTGTAAACGTACAATAACTAAAAGTTTTACGGCTTTACAATGCGTTGCATTTATTTACTCAACACTTTTCGCGATTTTTTATAGTAATATATTTATGCGGATTTCGCGATTTAAATGAAAAGGGTTAAGGGTTTCTAAAGTAAACATAAAGAACGAGTTGTGTTCTGCGTGTAAATTGTATAAAAAATGACTTCGCTATATAAAATAAAGTAACCAGCCTGTTTTCTATGTACGTAGTTAATTGTTAAGAACCAAATTTTAAAGTCGAGCCAGCAAAAACTGAAACGTGAGTACAGATTTCAGAGAATGACACACAATCGCCGGCTAAATAGAAAGTCTGCCTGAGGCGATAACGTCTTTTGTAATTACGCATAGGTAGCAAACGGGATGGAAAAGAGAACGCTGTAGAAAATCAATGGGACTGAGTGAGATAGCGTCACTCATATTATAAAATTAAACAAATTAATTACAGCAAAACTAGTTACAAAGTCATTTTTAAAAATTATTAACAAGTTTCTAAGGCCCTAGACGACACAATTCCGTTCTTATATTTTGAATTTCTGAAAAAATAGTTTGTTTCAACTCGAACGGTGTGACGGTACAGCTGCGAAATGACGTCTTGTTCAATTCCTATATGTTCAACAGACCTCGATAGCGCAGCGGTAAGGTGCTAAGGCTGCTGCCAAGAAAAGTAGGGTTCGATTCCCACTCGGGTCCGACGCAAATAGCTTTTTTTAAATTTTAATATTTCCGCGAGTGAATGCAAGAGAGAGACAGCAGCTTCGAAGAGCGAGATAGATCCACCAGTTTGAATTTCAAATATTTCTGCGAAAATTCAAAATTAAAAACGACTACAGGGCGAAGTGCGCACGCAGAAAACAAAGATGGCGGACATCCCGGGAAGTTTAAAATTCAAAAATTGAACTTAGAAAAAAATCTGAAAAAATTTAAATTCAAATATTCGCGCCAGAAATCCAAGATGGCCGCCGAAGTAGATCAATCCGCCAAATTAATTAGGTCAATCCGCGGAATTGATTCGCGGTTTAATTCGCATTTTTAATTGGGTCAATTAAAATTTGATTGACAGCTATCAAAATTAAAGTGTCCGTATACTACTTACAAATTATTTCTTGTACCTATTACTAAGTTTAATGAAAAATAAACAAAATTTAATTCTTTTTAAGGTGCTCACCCATTTCAGGTATATATATAATGTGTATGCAAAATATCGTCTTCCTCCGACAACTATTTTTTGAGTCATACCACCAACAGATAGACAGATAGACAGGCAGACAGACAGACAGGCGGAATTGAGAAAAACTGTTTTTTATCATCTAGGGACCCTGAAACGTGAAGATCTGAAGAAATCTCGGAAGGTGATTTTTCGTGATTACAATACTTCCTTCGTCTTTCAGACGAGGGAAATAATGACTAGGGTGTGACAAATTTGCCGTACATAAGAAATTACAACAAGTGAAGTTGTAGCCGATTTATTCTGCAACGATTTACCCAGAACTGACAGGGCGAACTTACTCCCCTATCGGTGCTGTCGTCACCGTGTTCTTCATAATACAACGACAAGCAAATAAGTTGCTCTCTGTGAATTAATACAATTCTCGTTACTAAGTGTTCTGCTTTACTGTTTAATTCTTACTAGAAGGATTAAGACATTTTCATCAATTTTTTACATTTTTGCGAGCATCCTCTAATCTCCCAGTAGCTTTTTTGGGATGAGGTTTCTTGATTAAAGACGTTAAAAACATTTTCTGATGAATATTTTTATTTTCAATTTGATTTTAATAATGAAACAAGTATTTTAATTAGAATATGTCTACTTATGTGGTGGGCTAAAGGGATACCTAGTAATCTTAAAATTTAATTCTAAGGTAATTTACCCAGCCCGGTTAATTTTTCCGGTAGCGATTGCGTGGTCTTTGTTCATTTTACACACCCAATAGGACCTTATCAGGCAAGCGCACAATTTAACATAAGACGAACTCGCTTGTGATCAGAGTTAGTGTTGGAGTTTTCGGTGTTGTTTCTTCCCAGGACTAGAAAGCAAGCGACGCCGTTTGATTTTCTGGTTTTGGATGCTAAAACTTCCACGATGTATTAATACAAACGAGTTTTGCCATGAGCGGATGCCTTAGATAAGATCCATCGCTTTAGTGGCAGAATAACTGGGATATAATAGTATTCAAACTAGAACCAAAACAACGATTATACCGACTTCCAGCTCAGGTCTTTGTTATACAGGGTTTTCCGATTGCTTTTCACCATGTATCAATTGTGTGTCACTACGTGTCAAATGTAATTCCCATTTGTCAATAATGACAAGTGTTGACAAGAGAGAAAATCATTTGAGATAAAGTGAAACACAACTGATACATAGTGAAAAGCAATGGGAAAACACTGTAATCCGTTCGTATTTCAAATAAGTTTTTCTCGTTGGACTATTTTCATTTCTCTTCTGTGTACTCTAGTTCAAGTATGTTGTGCCTATCTCCTTGCATTCTGTTATATGTTTTTTGGTTGCTGAGAAGTTCTCATGCGTTGGTCTATACGTTTGAGTGTAATTCGGTACGACAATTTAATGAATACATATTTAATTTACATATTAGGTAATTTAGAAGTCCCTAAATTAAAAAACAAGGCGAAAATTAGAAAAATTAGAATACTAGAATTAGACCGTTTTAAAAGTTAGGTTCCGTTTTGTTGCTGGAAAAACGGTACAAAAAAAAGTGGGAGTTTAAGAGACATTTTTTTTTCTAGAATTTTAATTTTAATTCAAAAATGTAATAATGTACCGGGCGTTCTATTTAAACTAGGAGTTAATAAAAAAAATAGAAAAAAAAAAACAAAAGAAACCCATTTTAAAAGTATTCAACTGGAAAATCACCTATCTCACATTAATACACATTAAAAATGTAATAAAAATGTAAAGTTTAAAAAAAATCGTTAGAGCCGTTTTTGAAAAAATCGAAAAAAACTGAAAAATACAAGAGTAAACACCTACTTCCGGTCATGCGATTTTTTTCAAAAGCTTGCTGTCGCATCTACATAGTACACAAAACTTATATATAAAGTTTCAACGCCATACCTCTTTCCGTTTTTGAGAGATTCTGTTCACAGACACACAGACAGACAGACACACAGACAGACACACATACAGACAGACCAATAAAAAAAAATATGTTTTTTGGGTTCAGGGGACTCTAAAACGTGAAGATATGTTGAAAACTTAATTTCGAATTTTTGGGGTGAATCCAATACTTCCTTTATTGTAAAAGGAAGTAAAAATAAAATAAAGTTTTTCTGACATAAAACGTGTTAACAGTTAATATTACCGGTAGTCTAGCTTTAGAAGTATTTAGGCGAGGGGAATATGGTTAGGTGGTAGAGAGAGAGTGAGAAGGGGGGAGACTACCTCAAGTACTTCAGAAGGCTAGTAACATAATGTTTTTTTTTAAATTCTTATATATCCGCTTATCTTATTTCAAACACAACATGCTAATAAATGTTACTTACTTTTCAATTGTGACACTGCACTTACAACTTGTATCTAAAAAGGTATTTGTTATTGCTTCAATTATTATCAGAACCCTTCGTCAGTGTAAAGTTTATCAATTTACGTCCATTAGAGCTTAACTATTGAGTTACGTTTTTTTGTCGTAATTCTATCGTTATTACTCAATATAGCTATACTTCTTGCAAAATAAGGTTTGTGGGTTTAACCTAGTTTTGGCCTATTAAGTTATTTAGTTGCTTTTATCTACAGAGTTAGAGTCCAAGGTAGTATTTCAAGTATATCACCACATCTATTCATACGACAAGGTTCAAGATATTACTAGAGAATACAACAAAATGTGGTTTTTCTTTTTGATATAGTGGAGTCGCAGTGGGCTTTGCCAAAGAATGTTCAAATTGGTTTTTATAGCTTTCTTTCAACTTAATAAACTTGTGACTTGATTAAGTTTTCTCATATGTGGATATTATGTGATCCAGTATTATAGCTTGTTGTAATTTCGTAGGCTGGCATTTGAATGGAGTATTTCCTTATATAGCTTTTAATTCAATTAGAAATTATTGTGAAATTAGATTTTCCGTGACGTTGCGAGTTGCGTATAAATCGTGGGAAATTATTTAATACACTTTATTTTGAAAGTTTTTGATTTCCAATAAAAATATTAGGTCACCATTCATTGCCACTGAATTAAGAGATTACAGCAGATCGTTGTGCATTAATATATGAAATAGTGTTGCGGATAAAAGAGAGGCGTATGGAATTCCAGCGTTAATTTTTTTAGTAACAAAATCTGGAGAGTTTATTCGTACTTACTGCGAATGAGCATTTATTTAAAAATTGTTTTGAAATTCATAACGAACAGTCAGGTACTCTTGATTTGAGAATTTTATAAAAAAGCCAGTCTAACTCGATTGAAAGATTTAGGGACGTCTAGGAAGATTGCTACCATGCGTAGTTTGTTTTCAAGTGCATTTACTCTTATATCTAAAACGCGATATAGCTGATACATGTGTGCATATTTTTACGAAGATCATATTGGAAAGAGAAAAACAAATTTTTTAAATAATTTCAGCCGACTTGGAAGAAGACCTGCCGGGTGATATTATATTATGGTTGTTTCCAGATTTAGATAAAAGAAGTACGTAAGGGTTTTTCCAGGTGTTTGAGAAATATCCTAATCGCATACTAGAGTTGAATAATTGCGAGAATAGTAATAATTTTTCTGGGGAAATCGTGTATAACGACATTAGGTTTTAAATCACGTCATGAATTGGGGAATAATGTTTTTTTGACCGGGGAAGCTTCAACAATATGTTTGTTTAGCCTCTCCGTCGGGTTGTTAAAATCAAATAAAACGTCTCTTACGCATTAGCATGTTAATAATGCATTTGCCCAGTTTGTTTGCCTTGCTAGCTCAGTAAACATGAAACTCTTAAATATCGCAGTTGTGGTTACAAACGATCACTATTTGCGAAAACAAGAAGCCGGTCTGCACATGTAATGTTCTCGGGCTGAAACTGACTTCAAATATATGCACAAAAAAATCCAATTAGCATTAATAAATTTATTAACTTTAAAAGCACAGAAAAACAGTAAAGCAAAAAATAGAATTAAAACTTAGAATGATCGGTCACTTCTAAACACAGATGTAACATAACAATGGACACGGGTGATACAGCTTAGGCTACTCGCATTTACATTTAAAAATACGCAAGATAATATTAAAGTAGAATGTCAAAATGGCCGTCTTTAAAAGAGCAAAAGTTACAGTGCATCAATACACGCCATCGGATGTTCTGCATTTTTAATTATATTCAGTTCTATGTTTGGTCTGGATAAGAGTGGCTTGAGTTTCATTTTTTACTGCTGCAGCTTGTTGAATGCGGAAAACACGCAATGCGGAATAATAAAGTGTCCTAATATTGTAGACCAAATCGTTGTAACCAGGAGTTGCTCATAAATTGTGGCCACTGACGGGCCTCCTTCTAAAATCCCACTTACTTTAAATGCACGGCTACGCAACAGTTTCAGCATATTTTTAATACACTGCATAGTCGTATCGTACTTGATGGATACCCTCCGGTACTATTTAAAGTTCTCTTATTAAATTACTTACAATTCGGCCACAAATGGTGATTAAGAGTAATCAGTGGCAGGATCCACAAATTTTTAGAACCAGTTTTCTCGGCTTCAGGCAACCGCAACAAAACTCAAAACTCGTTCTGCTGGTAAAATATATTTAGCTACGCTCCCAGGAAATGTAATTGTTATATAGAATTACTTTAGAAGTTATAGAAAGCTGTTCTGTGCAGAATTAACATGATCAAGAAATATATTTTATGATTAACTTTGTAATAGTTTGATGTTCCAATCTGTCGTTTAACTTGTAGCAAAGGTAAAATTATAGACACGAATGTATTAAAATCTAAACATGAACAAAATCAAATAGAACTACAGAAAGTGCCCTGAAACTAGCAGAGTTAATATTAATATTGAAGAAATTAATAAAAAATGTCAATGGTGTAATTTACTACTGCTGAAAAACGAATTTCAGATAAATCACATTACGCTGATCAACTAGTACAGACACAAAATAATTAATAAATGCGAGGGGACAATGCAACCAGAGGAAATGTGTTCGACTATTCACAATTAGAAAGTAGAGTAAAGCGCAATGAGAATATATATATTAATATATAGAGATTAGCATACGAAAAGGTGGCGATTCAAAAAGTAATGAAAATAAGGATAGAGACTATCGAGTAGGCAATATGCTTGAGTCTCAGACAGCAGGACAGCATTCGACTCTTGCTAACTGCATTGACCCATCAGTTTTCAATCTAATATACAACGTTCAACAAAAAGTATTGACTTTAGGAACAAAATCATGCGAATACCTTTACGAACTCTGTGAAGCGGAGTGTTATCTGAATTCGTTAACTGCGTTTGTTCGCTGTGTGTTTGTCTATACGTTGTTTCCACATTCGTAAATCATTTTAATGAACCAATTCGTATAGTCACCCTATATACATATATACATTTCATATCTTTTTATTATATATACTGCTAGTAATAAAGCTGAACCGTTTTTCTTATATGTACTAATTAAGTTAGCACGCACGATAAGTGTCTCGCGAGTGCGGAAGTGAATATGCAAGACAGTTAATTTTGAAGTAGCTAAGTTAAAAATAGAACGAAGCCAGCGGGTGCTTGAATGACCGCGGAAACAAGTAGTCGCGGCAAAACTAGCGACTCGTGCGGGTGTCGTCCCTCATTAACCAAGGTACGACGCGTGCTAATAAAGGCACCAAAAGTGCACAGAATAATGGGTTGTTGTCCTGCATTATTCGCCGTCGTCACAGAGAGATTCCTGAGTAGGAACAGAGACTCCGAAAGCATCAAACCCTCTGGGTAACATCCCCAAGGTTGCATCTTCCATAGAAGGAAGTCGTTATCGTAACGCCACAGAGGTATCGTTCTTGTCCAGGTTCGGGGACACTGGGGAGCAACCGAATGCAAGATTAGTTGCTAGTCAAAACTGCAAGGAAGCGATTGCAACATTTTTGGTAATTGATTCAATGAACAGTTGCGACTTTGTGGGCAATTTTTTCGTGCCCAAGATAACGGGAAATTACCCGCAACCAGTATGCAGTCATTGCGTAATTTGCTGACACAGCTTGTCGCTTGATTTGAACGTGACAAAGCAGCGTTCATCGTATAGCGCTTCCAGCAACAAGCGCACTTAAAGAATGGACAGCTTCGTCCTGAATGTATTTTTGAGCGGAATTTAAATACATTTTGCGCTATCGACGTTTGACTTTTCGTCGAAAGTTGAACATTAAAGCACTATTTAAGATGCTTTCATGCATGTAGCGTACAGTGTTTTTATATGAATATGGTGTATCTTTATATGTGCTTTTATGTAACAACACGAGTAGAAACAGCTTTCGCCCGTATATAATTAAGGTATTGTTAAAAGCTTCACTGAATATTTGGACGTCGTTTATTTTTGGTGTTTTATGTACAAGTACTTCGTTGTATTTGTGTTATTGTTTCGGATTATATATATTTTTATGTAAATTGTTGGGTGTTTGTTACTGGCAGTGTTTGCATGCATTATTTTAGCATTTCAGGAGACACCAAGTCAATCCAGGATAATATTAGCTTTTCGTTAGCCGCACTGACGATGTTAACAGAGTTTAATGTCTCTACCACTGTTTAAACTAGCGAACCCATGGCAATATAAATTAATAGTACAGTAGAGTTTACACCTGAGTAAAAGTGCTGTTACAATATAGTCCCCATCGTAAGGCTGTAGAGAAGTACTGTTACATCATGTCTTTAGATTCTGATAGAAGATAACAAAGGAGATTGGGAATGTCTGAAGAACCAACTTTTAATTACGATAAAATGGCGGAAAACTTGTTTGAAATTTTGACTGCTGATAAAAATTAAACAATAGACGGTAAATCAATGTTGCAGGCATCTAGATTTAAAATAAATTCGAACCACTTCCAAGTGGTTAACTGGTTTTCATTACAATGTGGTTTTTTCTCCTTCTTGGTCCTGGAGGCCCATCTGCTGGAACGATTATTTTGTAAGCAATTTTTTACATATTCCGTGTGTGTGAGTATTTAATATACATACACAAATTGTGAAGCACATATTGGACCCACTCAATTTGACGGGAGTTCTTATTTTGTACATAATTTGTAATACAGTTCTGCAGCGATACGAATTGTGTAATTCACACATGCTTCATAGATTATCAGAAAGCTTTGGCAAATTACAACACTCTAAACGTAGAGATATAGTAAGAGAGTTAGGATCAGTTTCAACCCAGCAGGCACATATAAGTTTAAAATACGTCGAAAAGATGTTTCCAAAATTAACAAGACAGAATTCATTGAAAATTAAACATTCAAATTTAGTCCAATAGTTAACGTTATTTTTTCAACGTGGATTAGCCGTTGATATTTAGTCATCCTTTTTACTGTTTACCTACCTAATTATTCTATTTATTAAACGTGTTGGCTATGATGTTTATTGAGCGTGTTTATATGACGGCGATAGGTCCTTGATATTAAAAGCTCTTTACACCAGCAGTTAATGTAAATGTAGATTTTACGCTTATAAAAACACGAAAACTTACATTTTCCATATTACGTTAAAATAACGTTAATATAAAAAGCCTTTTAGATTAGTATTCTACTTTTAACGCCGATATAACGTTGTTGCATAAACGTGATAATAATTTTTTTGCATTACGTTTTGGTGTCGATGATTTTAAGTGCATTTTAGACGAACGGTTAATGTTAAACGTTGACTTGACGTTCACAAAAACACTAATGTTGTACCCTTCTTCAGCGCGTGGGCTCAGTTCGCTTATCACGCCTAAGGTCATTGCTCACATGATACTACCGACCATTTGAATCGCGATATGCTGCAACACCAAAGTGGAATGTTAGAGTATATTGACCAGCAGCTCTCTCTTTTTTTTCGATCTGATATCACTGGTTAGGTCGCAATTTGTATCGCTGATAGAATCGAAAAATCTGTGAGTCAGAACGTTGTGTGTTTATTATTACACTTCGACATAAGGATAGCAGAATTGCGTTAGAAGAATCACTGTAGGTCGTACTTCTCATGTTCCACTAAAATGATTCTTTTCTATTTAAGTTAAAATAGCTGTCCACTTTGAGTGGAACCGCATAGTGTTGAAGCAGTTACCCGAAGCCGCAGTTTTATTTAGTTGAACTGGGCACAATAAAGATTATTCAGAAGAAAAGTATCGTTTTTTTGGATCGAAACGATTTTGAATGGACCAAATCTGGAAATTCTGGACTTCTCCATATTTTATTATGTGATTCTAAAAGTTTTTCATGCTAGCTGTAGAAGCATTTTTATGCAAAATTAATGAAATGTCATCCAGACCTACAGTTGAGTTTTTACAGGAGGAGAGAGCAAACATCGGTTCTTGTTGTGGGAATGTTTATGTCGGTTTTCGCTAGAAACTAGTTGACAAGATTGTTGACAATGTCCTGGTTATTAGTGGCGATTTTATCGTTACGAAATATAGCAGGTATTTTGCAGGGCATGTTAAATCCTTTCATTTGCTTTTTTTGTCTAACTTGGCCAGGGGAGTCTTTGATGTTATTGCGCTCAAATATTTGCTCCACGACAGCTTTCTTCTTTCTTTTAAAATACGTTTAGATTCAACTTTTCGTTTTTTAAAACTAATTAAGTTTTATTTAAAACCGTGTTGCACTCTAGGGCAGCGTTTTGCAGGTATCGTTCAACCACGGGACTGCACTTCTTGAACATTTTATCTGAAATTCCCCCATGCATTTTAGCTCGAGTATATCGCTATGTGATGTTACATGTGAGCTGAAGTTGTCCCACTCGGCGTACGCTATTCCCCCTTGGTCATCGTAACAAGATTTTGACAAATCGTCGCAAATTAATTATTATTATACATTGTTATCATACAGACTATCTAAAGTGCGCCAGAAAATTAACGTTGCTCTAGGGTCACTAAAGCTAAGGTCTAGGGATGGGCGCGTGACGTTAGAACAGTCGGGTAACGGCGGGTACCGTCGTGAACGTGAGTAATATTTGAAAATCGGGCCGTGAACGTGAGTGAAAATTTCCAGGGCGTGATTCATGTTTCACGTTAATTTCACTTTAAATATTTAGTAACGAATAAAAGACTGCAGAGTGCCCCGCTCTCGCGCTGCCCGACATGTGGAAGATCTAGAGCTGGAGCGGGAGGTCATTGTACTTCTGTGTGGCAGCCTTCAGCGACGGAGTTTCGCACTATTGTTGTGTTGTGTCTATAGTCAATCGCGTGTCTGCGTCTATATGCGACCAAGTAGAAGTTACTGTTAGTTTCTCGGACATAAAAGTACTTTTAAACCTAGGAATTAAAAGCGTTATCTAGCAACATATACTTTTTTGTATTCGTATAAGTAAGGAAAACGTCAATTCCAATGACAGCTTTAGGTATAAAAGGTAATGTTTTTGAAAACGGTTGCTAGAAAAGTTTTTGCGAGAAATCAGTATTTATCCCTTGTTCTAAGCTATTGTAGTCAATTTTCATTTATTTACTTTTGTGACTACTATGTATTCTGATTGAAACATATCACGTAAATTATTTCATGTGCAAAACATATGTTATTTTAGAGTTTTTTTTAGAGTTTTTAGTTCTGTTACAGGTTTCTTATTAGTTTTAAATTTGAACATTCTGTTCTATCTGAATTTTAATTTTCAAATAAAAGCTGCCGGTCACGTCGTGATTGGCGGGTAACGCAGTGAACGTGAGTGTGAACGTGCGTGAATGTGGGTGATTAAAGCGAGCGTAAATCGTGCGTGGCGTGAGTGAATACTCACGCGCCCATTTCTACTAAGGTCGATGGATAAAGACTTTGTGAGTATTAATTACTTTTTGTATTCAAGAGGCACAAGTTGGTATTGTTTATTGTACTTTCAATAATTTCCCCCTACCGAATGTGTTTTCGGTTTTCCAGATTGCATTATAAGCATTGAAGTCACCAAAAAAAATAAGTGGGTTAGGTAACTGATTTAGAATATCGCAGATGTGAGCTTCTGTTAAGTTATATTTCCATAGAATGTGCACGTTACTGTAATTTTTTGTGGATATCATACATTTACAGAAATTGCTTGTAATCCTTTCGTTATGGGAAGTTTTTGGGAGAAAAGGTCGCTGGATACTGATAGTTCTGTTCTATAAATAGCTCATACGTACTCAGTTCTGAGATAGCGGTAGCTCTCGTCATTTTTAAGGTTTATAATATTCTTTAAAGAATGGGTTTCCTGAAAGGAGATAATATTAGGTAACACACCACATACACATCTATTTAAGGCTCGAACAATATGATGAATGCACTTTCAACTTAGTGTCCTTCAGGAGCGAAGTGCGTTTTTATTTTTTTTATCAGCCGTTTAAATCTGTTTTTAATTGACCTTTATTGTTGGTAGAGCTTAGAGCGTGTTGTGTACATCTTGGACAGGAGAGTTCTGATAGGTGTAGTGAGCCTCTAGGTAAGGGCTGCCAGTTTTTCAACGGGCGATTCTGCAGGTGGCCGATACGGGTAGGCTCGCCGGATTTGGTGGGTACCGGAAAAGTAAAATACCCGGGGTGGATCAAAACTGGCAACTGACAACAGGAAACTGTGTTGGCAGTACTAGACTAAGGCTACTGAAGGTTGATTTATTTAAGGGTCTATCACCGAACACCTTCAGGTGGAACTGGAGCAGTTCTACGACTAAAGTCCTGCACTGTAGAAAGAAAGGAAAGGCTACTACACTAAATTGACAAGTGAGTTCTGAATAGTTCTAATTAGCTATGAATAAAACCTTTATCGTCCTGTATTGTAGAAAGAAAGGGAAAGCTACTACACTACATTCGCAAGTGAGTTTTAAATAGTTAGGATGCGCTATGAATAGCTGTGCTTCTAATGCACTATTCGGAATAAAAAAAACCCGTGCAGTTGTTACACTACGAAACCGTTATTACGACATTAACAATCAGCCCCTTAAGCGTGCAAAACAAAATCATAGGTTTGTGAGCCAAACCTGTTATTTACAAAATGACTTTATGACATAATCGAGAATTTAACCGAATATACACAGCCTCAACCCCGTTACGAGATGGGCTGTAACAAGATGCTCGGGCTTTGGGTGCTCAGCGAGAAAGGTCTTGGTTCTTTACTACCTGAAAGTTAGGGCTGTGCTTCGACACAAAGCGGTAAATTATGTTAAATAAAGGACCGCCATCACTTTCTTGACTAAATCGGGAAAACAACATCAGTAACACAGGTGAAATTACTTTGAAAGTAGAAGTGGGTAATCCACCTGGTTACTTCTACCATGGTAGAGTTTGGTTGGCGAGTTGCATACAGTATCGACTTACCTTACAACATAACTTAATGAAGCAGCTGCTAAACTCCTTCTTATAACTGAAACAGTACCCATAAAATGCATGCAAAAATCATGAACACCAATGAAAAGCATAAGTATTTGACAATGAACTCTATTGAGATAAATAAAATATGTGCAGGTGACAGTAAATATGAAATTGACTAGTTAAGGTTTAAAAATAATCAAAGAGATTAGTTAAGTTAGCTTGCGCGACACATTGAATTAAATACAAACAGTAAATTTGTTGCAAATACATTAATGTGGCTCAAGGACGAAACTGCCACAAGTTACATTAAACAAAGAAAGAAATACGACGGCAATTCAATAAATTTAGCAACAGCAAATAACATTGTTACAACAATAAATGCGCTGAATTATTCAACACCAGACGAGAGTTCACTTTACGTATTACACTATAAAAGTAATTTAGATTTGTTACCTGAAGAAGATCAGCTGACTGCACATTTAAGTGCGGCACTGTATGTAATTGCCTTTCCAAACAAACTGCCTTGAAGATGCCGGAAGCTGCCTGAAGAAACGAACGATAGCGGAAATCACAAGAGTTGACGTGATGCCGCTCACAGGCTCGATGATGTTGGCAACAACCATAGTTGGCAAGATTAATTAGAATCTCCCGAAGGGCAAAAAAGGCGCAACAATTCCAGTACAGGAACCACGGGACTACGTGCGAGATCTAAACAACACAACGTCATGCTTAAGTTAACAATGGAATATTTAGAGCCCGTTAAATGATCCGCAGTTGCGATAATTCAAGAGTCTCGCAACCCTTGACGCTAATGGACTTTAATCCTGCTAACTAACTTTGTTTCATTTGCACCCCAAACGGAAAGTTTAGAACACGAAAAACAACGACGATTTCCACATAAGCGAAACAGTTCTTATTCCTTCAAAAGGCACAATTTACGGAATACACATTACTTGAAGCGGAATTACAAGGCTCCCCCTGATCGCAAGGCGATGCGATCAGGGGGGGGGGGGGGTGACAAATCACATACGTCTGTTCTAGTTCAGGAACCGGTAAGAATTCTCGCTTAAGCCACGGACTCGGAATGCAACTGACATTGACGCAAGCCCGTGACTACTCTCCTTCCTGGTCTAGCTTAATTAAAACAAACCAAGAGCTGTGCGGAAATTTACAACGAACTGTTGGAATATGACTCGACAGTTTGTACGAAACTCGGAGAACCTTGAGTGTGCCAGAACAATAACCAATACGGAGAAATCTGTAAGTTAAAACTGCATTGCTCGCAAAAGAGAACAAAGGGTGAATTTATAAAAGGAATTCAATGAATATGCCTGTACTGCAGTGTTCATAAGCAACCTACTCGGAAAGTTTTAAGGCTTGCTTGTACAACAAGAATTCTGAGAAAGACGGTGATAATGCACACTGCTGGTAAAAATGGATTGCGTCACCCAAACAAGAACAAAACTTGATGTATAACATACGCCAACATAAACCTGAGTCGGCAATTTTAACTACGTTGAAGCGTTAATATTTGAAATGGACCATGCAGAAATAAGGTTCGTATAGAAATGAGTTTTGATAACATTACCACTAAATTACGAATTTAACTTGCGTGACTCGTGAAAATGCTAGGATTTGAAGCTAAAGTACAGAAAGTAAATACTTTAAGGCAATTGTTCTAACACAGTTATGAAATTTTCTGTCCATGAGGAGATCATGCATAAACAATATAAAGCTGTTCTTCTCTTTTGAAGTATTGTGTTATTGTCATCCACAGAAACAATGTAAAAACCAAATGAGACTTTCAGTGCAAGACCTTTATTGATACTTCCATACACATTTAGTCTTCGTAATTTGTTAAAACAGTGATTTCAATGAGGAATTGCTGTTTTATAATATATTATGTTATATATGACCGCGCAATATGTGAGAAAACTTCGAATAAACTGAACCAACGAGACGGGAAGTAGTTATTGTGGAACCTAAACGGAAATATCGGTTTAAAATCGAGTCGGAGTTACATCAATGCCGTTAGCGGAGATTGCAAATGGTGCAAAGAGTGCCCATAATGTACCATCTCAGATTTGAAGGTGGTATGGGATTGCCATTTGCATTCGTATCTTTCCACAACTATTAAACTTTTAGACTTTAGGTACACCACTCTGATAGCGTAGTTATGCTACTGTCTAAAGTCTATTGCTGGTAACGCGATTAAAAATTTAAAACACATGTATAGAAAAAGCGGCCAACCTTGGCACAGGCCTTTCCAGTTCTGTGCATTAATATGTCAAGAAAGGTGGCGCAGAAATAATCCTGATAGGTAAATGTGGTTTTCGAGTTAGTGCGTTTACATCCAACTTGCGTGACATACTTCACTACACTTAATTTCTTAACTTTTCTTTACCATAAAAACGTTTGCTATCTTTAAAATAATTATGTAGTTTCATAAAGCCCTAGACATAATTTTGGGATGATCACGATTAATTGAACGGTTGCGATCGTAAATTCGTAAAAATGATTGAGTTCGAAAGCAATAAAAAAGAATTTAATTTTTCAATTCCTCGTGTATGTGTTAAGTACGGTTTAGAATAGAATCAACTTATCTGTACAAGTAGGCCAATTTCCCGAAATACTAAAACTCGCTGCGGTGATACCAATCTTCAAAAAAAAAAACATAGAAGATAACTAAGGAGATTGGGAATGTCTGAAGAACCAACTTTTTATTACGATAAAATGCGAAAAACTATTTTTTTTAATTTTGACTGCTGATAAAAATTAAACAGTAGACGGTAAATCAATGTTGCATGCATCTAGATTTAGAGCACATTCGAACCACTTCGAAATGGTTAACTGGTTTTCATTACAATGTTGTTTTTTCTCCTTCTTGATCCTGGAGGCCCTTCTGCTGAAACGATTATTTCGTAAGCAACTTTTATTTAATATACATATACAACCCACTCAATTTGACACTAGTCCTTATTTTGTACGCATGTTGTAATAAAGTTCTGCAGAGATGCGAATCGTGAAGTTCACATATTGTTACGCTTATTTTGACATTTTCCTACTTATTAATTGAAATAATTAGTCAGATTTGGCAATTTACTTTTATTCTCTAAATATACAGTACTTTATCTATAGTTAGGCAACCCAAATACCTTCAGCCTCAATTTTGAATTAAAAGGAACACTTTGTTATCAGTTCTGCACATACAACCTGCACCTATAGTTTTTCTTCCTTTTTTCGAATTTGACTTTGACATTGATAACCTGGGATCGTGAATTGCTCTGGCCAATTTGCATTCCATTCTTTTCCATCGCTTCGATCGTTGAAGTTTGTGCCCTAGGGACCTTTTGCTTCGCTGGCTTTGGTTATAGCCGTCCTCGTCGTTTTGAGGGATTTTTGGAGGCAAGGCGCCCTTTGGAACGTTCTGGAAGCCGTTGGGAGTTGCTGCCAGCGTTCGTTCGCTTTTGTTGCGGTTTTGGAATGGGCTCTTCTCGATCGAATGGAGCGTTAGGCTGTTCGTCACCATTCGCAGGTTTGTTACGATTTCTTTTCGTCAGCGTGGTTGCTTACCTGGAAATTTGTAATTTATAGCCAACTATTCTACGCCAAGGAAATGCGTCAATTAGTTATACGCCATGGAAATGCGTTTTTAAACGCCATGGAATTGAGTTTTATTACCTGGATTGGTCCTGTTCGTCGTCGTGCATTTGGTTCTGCCTGGATCATGCGGTGCTCCACGAGCCGGCTGTCCTCTCGCCTCTGCGGCCTGGATTTGCGGTCGTTCCCTCTGCGAGCGCTGCCCAACGCACCTGGACTCTTGCATCTCTTCCAACTGCTCGGCCTCCACGTGCCGTATGCATCTGAGGATTTGTAACGTTTTAATTTGTATCGTTCGTTTATTTGAATTGCTTTTGAACTGTTTAGTATGACCTTCTGAACTGCTATTTTAGAGTTTTTGTGCATATCGATTTTTGGGTGTTAATTTGAGCTACTAGTTATGATATTGATTAGTTTACTTACCTCTGTGTATAGCAGCCATGTGTAATTTTGTTATGATTTGGCTTTGGGGCTGCTTTTGCAATCACTGTAGTTTATTTGACGTCGCGTATTGCATTAACCTTGTTGTTTATTTAAGATCACTTGCTAGAGTAAAATTTTTGGCGGTGGCAAAACTGCTACCAACGGGATTTTTGTTGAGATTATGTAGCCTCCCGTTTTTGAGTTTGTGATAAACTAGCTCTCGGTTAGAATACCCGCAAGCAGTTCTTAGTACGTCAGGAAATACTTTATGACTTTCCTTTAGGAACTAGCAAACCCCTGTGAGATCTCATAACGTGCTGGAACCACCCCATCTAAATTTTGTGTGTCTTAAAGTTCATTTTTAGGCCAACCTTCGGGGTTAGATGTTGGCATTGCATATTTTGCTTGCGTTATTCGCACCCTTGATTTTGTACTCCGCTTCACGGGGATTTATAGTCTATTTAAAGCTTTCTTAGTTTATTTTATTGGGTTAATGTAGTCATGCTTCGTGTCGTGTCGTTTTCCGCTTCACGGTGAACGGCATTGGTAATTTATCTAGTCATGTTTTGAGTATATTGCTTCGATATAAGTTTTGAGGTACCTAGTTGTTACGCCCTTCAGGCTAATTTCGCGGTTCTGACACCTCGAGTTGGATTCTTAGGTCAATTGTTTTATGTACTTGTAACCTTTAGTCGTATTATTATTTCTGGTGTTAATTGTGATAATTTACTGTGATTTTGGATTTATATTTTTATGTTGGATATGCACTGTAGTACCCACCAATATTGTAATAAAGCTGTGATATTTTCCTTGGTGGTTGATTATTTTTCTTTGTTCTGCTGGTTTTTATCTTCGACCTTGTGAACGGTCCGGCACAAGGATTGGATCTACGTCGAGGACCTGGCGCCCATTCTCTTCGTATTTCGTATAGTGTTCTTTTCAGCTTAGTTGGAACCCTGACCCTCGCGACTAGTTAGCCCACTAGGCCGATAGTTACCAGCCGGCAAAATATCAAGTACAACTTTCGCCAAAAGGTAAGGCCGACCGTCTATCTTCCCTTACAGTCAATAAAAATAACATATTGGTTAAAGAGGTGATTTAATTCTAGTATTTTAATTTTGCGATTTTCCATGCGATATTTTAGGTTTCCAACTAATTTGTAATTCGTTTTATTATGTAACGTCAATAACTTTTGCCTTGGCGATTTCAAATACTAAAGTTATCCATTAACAATAATTTTAAGTGGTAGTTGTTCACATACTTCAGTAGTTTCGAGATTCGTTGATCGAAAAAAGAAAAAGATTCTAGGTTAAATAAAACCGTGGAAAAAAATCTGGTGTGATACACTCACACAACTTCCTTTTACAGTGATGTTATAATTAGTCAAATATTTCATTTTTAATTTTTAACCATTTGTTAAAAATTTCCAAAAATTACAAATTCTACAAAAACGGTACAAAATCGAGTGTTAGTTAAAGAGACAAATTTTCTCTAGAATTTTAAGGTGAATTCAAAAATGTAATAATATACCGGGTGTTTTATTTAAAATAGGAGTTAATAAAAAAAATAGAAAAAAAAACAAAAGAAACCCACTTTAGAAGTATTCAACTGGAAAATCACCTATCTCACATCAATACACATTAAAAATGTAAGAAAAACGTAAAGTTTAAAAAAAAATCGTTAGAGCCGTTTTTAAAAAAATCGAAAAAAACTGAAAAATCACAAAAGTAAACACCTACTTCCGGTTATGCGATTTTCTTCAAAAGCTTGCTGTCTCATCTACATAGTACACAAAACTTATATATGAAGTTTCAACGCCATACCTCTTTTCGTTTTTGAGATATTCTGTTCACACACAGAAACACACACAGATAGACAGACAGACACACAGACAGACCAATAAAAAAAAAAGATTTTTTTTGGGATCAGGGGACTCTAAAACGTGAAGATCCGTTGAAAACTCAATTTCGAATTTTTGGGGTGAATCCAATACTTCCTTTATAGTAAAAGGAAGTAAAAAGCCACGAGAAAAAGCCAAGAAAAAATAACTATTGAGGGTGATTTATAATTAGATGAAAAAAATGTTACCACGTATTCAGCAACAAGGTCTGATTATAAAACAATAATTATTTTTTTCCGCCCCGCTTAGTTTTCAGATTATAGCACTTTACAGTTGCGGCAACGTCCATTGTACTGCTATACTGCGTCTCAGGGTGACTAGACAGTACAGGGCCTTATGGCAAACAGCGATGCCGTATGTCTCCACAAAAGTGTTCTGTAGAAAATATGCCCCCATCACAGACAAACAGATCCGGCTATTGTAATAGAGACAGCTTAACTATAATCCCTCATTACCTGGTACGTTTTGTCAGTGGCATTCAAACAAGTTTAAGAACGAAACAATTTCGTACAGTAGGATCTCCGTTATCACAAACACATAATTCTTTTAATCGGAACTTGTCATAGTTTTTTAATGAGTAAAATTAAGTTTTAACAAGCATAAAATTCGCCAAATTTAGTGGATTTGATAGCCGGTAAAAATAAATAAAACGAATATGTGTTTCACGGCAATCGAGTTTATATATTTAAAATAGAAATTGGAAAAAACAGTAACTGATTATAATTTTTAATTGTAAAGTTTAAAAATTGTACAATTCGTGTATCACTACTCGCTGTCAATATTGTTCGCTTCACTATTAATGTCACTGTCACTATCTGCATCATTTATATTTATAATAATTAATTGGTTCTATATCTTCTAACAAATTATCGACTTCCCACATTGTCCTTTCTGTTGCTATTACGTGATTTACATAGTTATTCCATTTTTCTGGCGTAACTCGCAAATATGCTTCACTGATTAAATTTCGGACTTCATTCTCCTTAAAATTCGTGTTATGTCCGGCTACGTACCTTAAAAAAAAATCCGTATTTACGACAATATTTAAATTAAATACCTATTTACTTCACTCCACACCAATTCTATAGGATTCAGTTCGCAATGGTAGGGCGGGAGTCTCAAGATCTTCACATTGTGCCTTTTTGCAATTTCTTCTATTTTATACCCATCATAGTTTCGTTTGAAGGTATTAACTACTTCCAACAATTCGTTTTTTAAATAGTCCTCTTCAAAAAATAAATCTTTAGACCGAAGCTATGCCTGAATTTCGGCTTTATTTGAAGTACTGTTCGGAATTTGCTCTAACTTTCTACTGTGGTAAGACGCATTGTCCATAACAACAACAGTTTTTTCTGGTAGATTCGCAATCAACTGATGTTCGAACCACTTTTCGAAGTTGGGTCCATCCATTTTATCATGGTAATCTGGGGTATTTTTCTTAGCCAAAAAAGTCAGCTCTGCTCCATCAATAAACCCGTTTTTACATCCTGCATGTAACAGGACAAATCGTGGACCACGAGTTGTAGGAGCTTTCAAACCTGTGGTCAATCCACGAATAAATGCATCCCGATGCGATTTAATCGATTTATCGACCCATTCTTTCGATACACTATGTCCGATATTTACCCACGATTCATCCAAATACACGATATTGTATCAAACTTCACGATTATTACGAATTTCGCGTAAATAACGATGACGCCAAGAGATTATTTCTTGCTTTTCAATTAAAATAGATTTTCTGCCACGCTTTTCATACACAAAGTCCATGTCACTCAGTATGCGATGCATTGTTGCGCACGAAAAATTAGGCAAATTTGCATTGCCATTTACTGCAGCTAACACAGAATTTATTGTAGGCGGCATACTGTCCCGATAAAACTGGTGCACTATTCTGCGAATGTCCCTCTTCATTTCTCCGTCGTATTTGTTTTCACGAGATGTAACAATTTTGCGCTTTTTGGGCCTTTCTTTTGGAGGAAGTAGTCCAGCTGGTGAAGTGTACTCTTGTCTCACTTTGTAAAGCTTCTTTTCACCCACGCCACTCATTTCGGACACTTTTTTGATTATAGTGGATATCGAATCGTTAGTTTGATTTAAATGGTAACTGACGAGATTCATTACTATTTGCTTTTCTGAAACTTGCAAAGATTGTCCACGTTTCCATTTAACATTTTCCTCCATTGAGCGGTCAAAACAACAATAAACAACAATAAAAGCACTAACAATAGATAAATGTATAGAACACTATGCAAAAATAATCGCAAATGGAATATGTCAACAGGCTCTGAGAACAGATGAAGACTAAACATATTTTGTACAAAAATTACCCTAATGGCTTATTAATTTATTTTGCATTAGAAAGTAGTTATGAATCACTCAAACTTTTGGAAGTACAAATTTGTCACCCTCATTATGGTTGTAATTCAGAACCAATTTGATGCATACAGCAGACGTTAAACCTGATGTGCAGTAAATTACTTCAGTTTTAAAAATGATAAGATATAGGTATTAATTATTTATAATCTTCTATACAGGGTGATTTATAATAGGTGTAAAACACTTTACTATCTTGTTCCGGAAGTAATTTTAAGATAAAAATGTCATATGGACATAGGTCATATTCCAATTTGTTTTTACTTATGTTTTGAAATTGTTCTTTAATAATCATTACTAATTCACTAAAATTTAAATCTGTTGTAGTTCTGTAACTAATTGGAATATGACCTATGTCCATATGACATTTTTATCTTAAAATTACTTCCGGAACAAGATAGTAAAGTGTTTTACACCTATTATAAATCACCCTGTATAAATAATGGTTTCTGAATTACAAATTATACTTTCTCAAACTGATTAATCTGAACTACAAATAATGTTTTCGGAATTAAAATTTTGCGTGAGAACTTATTGGGAACTTCTGGTTTTCGTCTATTTCGGTCAACTTATACCATCACCCGTTGCATAGAACTGGCAACGTCGGAGCGAAATTCCCATAAGGAAAGCATTCCCTATCCTCTCCACGCTGTCTTGTCACCCTGAGACGCTCTCGACTTCGTCTCGATGTTAAAACGATTCACTCGTAGATAAAATTTAACTGTATCGTCTTGTATAATAAATTACTATTTTTTCACCTTTATTTATATACTAGCAGTACAATGGACGTTGCCGCAACTGTAAAGTGCTATAATCTGAAAACTAAGCGGGGCGGAAAAAAATTATTATTGTTTTCTAATCAGACCTTGTTGCTGAATACGCGGTAACATTTTTTTCACCTAATTATAAATCACCCTCAATAGTGATTTTTTCTTGGCTTTTTCTCGTGGATTTTTTCCACGGTTTTATTTAACCTAGAATCTTTTTCTTTTTTCGATCAACGAATCTCGAAACTACTGAAGTATGTGAACAACTACCACTTAAAATTATTGTTAATGGATAACTTTAGGATTTGAAATCGCCAAGGCAAAAGTTATTGACTAAAATTAATTCACCTCTTTAACCAATATGTTATTTTTATTGACAGTGAGGTGGGGATGCGTTACCCTTATTGTTAAATTTAAGAACCCATTAGAAACTGTTATCTTGGACTGGGGGCGCTATTGTCTTGCAAATTTATTTTTGTTATTGGTTGGAAAATTGCTGTCATGGTTACCGGCGCATAATCTAGATTTCTTAATTACCCTACTTTAGTTTTAAAGATTCTTTCATACATTTTCTCAGCACTCGCAATTGTCACTGACATCAGTTCAGATTGTGTTTTTTTTCCCTTGTGTTTCCAATTGTAAATTATTACTTTTACCATGGACGTTCGTCAAGTTCCCGGCTACAGAAAGGGTTCCGTTTATTTCACTTGCGATGCTGATCGCTCGAATTTCTACACCACGAGGTCCACAAAACCCAATGGAGTAGTATACCTTACATGTACAGTGAAGGATTGCCCAGCTAGAGCTAAATGTAATGAACATGTGTTCTTAAAACTGGGAGAGAACCATCAACATCCACCAGACATGGCAAAAGAGGAGGCTTTACAGTTGAAGAACGACCTGCTAACAGCAGCGGTATCAACCGGCGAGGATATAAAAAGCATATTTGCGCGCAATAGTTCCAGTACCAAGATTGTCAGTTATATTTCAGTTTCAGTTTTAAAGGTTTTTGTAGATCATGCTAACTTCATAATAGTAAACACAGCCTCTGATGAATTTCAAGATATTAATTGTCTATGTACATTTATGGACACAACAATGTTTTTAATGCTAAGAGGTAGAACAAAACAATTAATTTTCGTCATTTTGGTTCAAGAATGCACAAGTAGTGCACAAAAACCCTGCATACGATAAACACAATTTATTTTTCCAAAAAATTGTTTTTGCGATTTTTTTGGAAAAAAGCTCGTTTTTTAATTGTGGGGTTATTAGGGTCATTTACTAGATGGTCTGAAGAGGTTCCAGCTACTTCTTCTCTTCTTAGATGGATTTCCGAGGGAAAACTATTGAGTAGTTATCGCTGATGTAATTGGTCATTTGTTAGAATCAAAGCTAATTCTTGTATACATTGACGTCTTAGTATACTAACGTCGATGTTGTTTGCAACATAAATTATTTGTGGGTTTATTGCAGCTACATTTAATGTAATAAAATCAAGAAGGCAAAACAATTTCACAAACGTAAATGGTCGCGCCAAGTCTCACAGACTTTTTTCCAAATAACTCACAAACACTAACAACTGTGCTTATGCCGGTTATCGGGAGACAACCACGTCTAAAAATTAAAAGGTACCAAAACGTATAACAAACACTTTAACAAATTCCCATTCAATAACGTATTCATCGGATCTGTGAGACTTGACGCGATCACTGCAGGGTTAATTAAAGTTTTAATGATTCTGTAAATTTTGTATATATTATGTATATGTATATTTTCAGATTTAGATTTTACGTCTGTCAGACTTACGTAAATTTTAATGATTCTGTAAATTTTGAATATTATATATATGTTTTTACATTTAGGTAGTAATTAATTACATTTAGTTAATAATAATGTTAATAATCCTGCTACAGTAGATTCGAGGTGTTCGATCTGTCGGACTTATGTAATTACAGAACCATTTAAGGTTTATACTTTAATGTTCTGTAAATCTTGTGTGTTATATATATAATATATTTTGTTAGATTGAGGTAGTAGTTAATTACCTTTAATTAATAATAATGTAACCTGTAGCTATATTCTTTCTTTTCTGACTGTGTAGCTAGTTACGGGATGCAATTCATCTGTAACACTTGTACTAAGTAATTATTGTTGTTTATTTTTACTCTGTTAATTTTTAGATAATTATATAATTATATATTTTTGGCAGACTTTATTGTTTTGGCCGACAAATTTAAGACTTGGTCTGTGTTCTCTTTTGTGCGAAGAAATTAAAAATAAATAAATATATAAGTATATAAATAAACTGGTTTTCTTCACAAAAAAGCTTTGATAAATGTTCCAGTTCGATCCCTAACATAATAGCAGTACGACATACGTCAGTGGAGGCACGGTTCTCATCTTATCCATCAGCAGGAATTTTTTTGAGATTATTTAAATTTCGCATCACACCCTAAATCACTTGACAAATAGAGCAATCGTAAAACGACTTCCAGAAGATGCACAAACTTTTATCAAGAATGAAGTTTTTTCAGAAACCAATAATAAAATAATTTTCCCGTATATAACATACTTTTTGGCAGTCACTGTATTAGATAGCGTTTGTCTTTACAAAATTGGAAAGTCCAAATAAACGGTTTCGTTAAGTTTATATGCCCTTGGCATTTTGCCGATCCGTCTAGCAATGTTTCAAGTTCATTTTTAAACTCTGAAAACTTATGAACAAAGCCGACGGTGGAGGTTATGGACGAGGTGGGGGTTATGGACACAGTTGAAATTACGAACGAACCCGACGGTGGACGTTATGGACACGGTGGGCGTTATGGACCAAACCGACGGTGGGGGTTATGGACACAGTTAAAATTACGAACACATCCGACGGTGGGGTTATGGACACGGTGGAGGTTATGGCCCAAATCGTCGGTGGGCGTTATGGACACGGTGGAGGTTATGGACCAAATCGTCGGTGGGCGTTATGGACAAGGAGGAGGTTATGGACCAAACCGACGATGGGGGTTATGGGCATAGTTTAAATTACGAACAAACCCGACGATGGGGGTTGCGGACACGGTGGAGGTTATGGACCAAATCGTCTGTGGGCATTGTGGACATGGTGGAGGTTATGGACAGTGGAGGTTGTGTCCAGGCCCCGTATGGAGGCCCTTTATACCCTTCCTATCAGTATGGCACAAAGTTTTCGTCTGGGTTTAGGGACCTTGTCTATCAATTAAAACCAAAATTAGGCTTGCCACTTTAAGAAAATATATTTAATTTTATTAACAATTTTCCAAAGCTGCCGTTAATATTTGTAACCACAGTTCGGCTGCCATACTAGCGTTTTTGACACCTACTCGGGCAATATTTATTTATTTTTTTTTTTATTTTTTTATTTACATTTGAGTACATTCATTTTAAGTATATATAATACATTCTTATTCCTAGACGTCCATAGGACGGTAACGGAATATATATACTATTCGAGAATATCATAAAATTCCTACATAATCAACTAATTAACAATACTTAATAATCTACCAATATACATTCAAAGCCACCAAAAACTTATTTCTAGTAATTGCACCAAAATTTGATTTAATAACCTTAACTATTTTGAACATAGGATTTGCAACTCTTTATGAACAATTTTATGTTATTTGTTTTCAAATCATCAGGTAATGCATTATAAGTGTATATACACTGGTAAAATGGATTATTTAGTCCAAAATTATTAAATACGGTATTAAGGTAAAATTTGTTTCTAATCCGCGTATTATGATCATGTATATTACTGATATACTGTAATTCTATGTTAGATTTTTGTTTTTTATTTTTCAGTTTATGTACATATTTAGATTGTTCCAGTTTATATAGCTGTTGCAAAGATAATACATCACTGATATTGAATATTTCTTGCGTGGGTGTTCTATGATGTAATCCAAAACAAGTTTTAATAGCTTTATTTTGTAATGTTTGAATTCGGTTACTCAAACTTGTCGAACAAGATAAGTAAATAATAATTAAGTATCTAAATATACTTTCTATATAAGATATATAAACCATTTTTTTGGAGTTTTTGTTTAACAAGTTATTTGCCCGAAATATTGCTCCACATAGAGGTGTAATTTTAGAACACATATATCTGTAATGGCTTTCCCAAGTTAACTTATTGTCAATTTTTAGTCCAAGATAGTTATGGCACTCCACTTGATTTAACTCACAATTTTTTATATAGATTTGCATATCCTGGTAAGTTTTATTTCTGACGTGAAACGTCATATAAACAGTTTTTTTTTTCATTTAGTTTTAAATTATTCCTCAGTAGCCATTTTCTGTACCTGTCCAGATCAGTATTTATCAAATCTTCTAAACATTTCTGCTCCTGATGTGTATAGATAAGAACAGTATCGTCAGCAAAAGTAAAATACTTAGCCAACAGACCTGTTCTACTTAAGTTGAGCACATATATTAAATACAATATAAAAAGGTTTACTACCTACCGAGCTTGCCGCTATGCCTAGTAATTCGGGTGTTATGGGCTCTTGGTCTATTCATGTTGTTTGTTTGTTAATGGACAAGGTCTAGGCATGCAGAGTACCAGGTACCTTAGACACCGACTGCTACGGTCATATGGTCAAAGTCCTACTTAGAATTTTAATTAATATTTTTTTCAACACATGTTGGAGGAAAATGTCGTATAACTAAGTTGAGCAAGTTTACAGTGGTTTTTATAGTCATTGAAGAACATTTTAAAAGGGCCAGCCTCAACTCAGACAACATCTACCTCCAGAAAGGCAGAAGAGGGGAGCCAGAGGTCCCATATTCATTTACATCGTTCACCACTGGGACCTCTAATTACTCTCCTGGGGTAATTATGTTTCTTCACGCATTTAGCGGGTGCGACACGACCTCTGTTCCTTTCTGGCAGGGGAAAACCAAATTTGTCAACACGTTCCTTAAGAACCCAGCAGTATTCAGGCAAGCAGAAGTCTTCCTCCGCCCAGATGTGAGTCACAATGAAATAGCTGCAGCTGGGGAGAAGTGCCTCGTCGCAGTATATGGAGGAGAGACTGACACCACCCTCAACGATCTGAGATACCTCCAGTTCGTCAGGTCAGCAGCTACAGCCAAAGTCAACCTCGCCCGTTTGCCACCAACCAGAGATGCTGCAAAACATCATGCTTATCGTGTGTATCACCAGGTAGGACTATGTACATTTCCTATCATTATTTTCTTAAATTTAGTTGTTCACTTACACACTCTCATTGTACACTATTTGTGTGCTTTGAAATATGATACATAATGAATTTTCATTCCATTCTTTCACAGGTACAAAAGTGGTTGGGGGTGGAGAAAACCCCACAGATTGGGGGTGGAAGTTGGACGACTTGGGGCTTAATCTAATCACAATGGAAGTTGAACCAGCACCTTAAACCCTTCTGCAACTGATCTCCTGCAAGTGCAAGATGGGCTGCGCTGGGGGATATAGCTGCTCAAAGCAGGGCTGAAATGCTCAGTTTTGTGTACTTTCTGCAGGGGGAAATCCTGCCGCAATGTGCCCACACTCCAGGATGACAGTTTTTCAAGTGAGAATGAAGACATCTCCCCGCCCTCAGCTTCACTGTCCCAGATGGCCCAGATGCCATACCATCCCATACCCGGAACCTCACAAATGTTGGCTTAAATGTACCTGTTAGTTAAAATGTAAATACATTTTTATGAAATATTCTGCTTAAATATTTTTTCTGGCAAAATCCCATCACCGACAGACTGTAATTTTGGTTATAATACTCAACTTTCAACTAAAAAAAGCTTTTTTTTAATTTTGTCGTTTTTTGTCATTTCTGACGAGACTATCTTTTATGCTTTTGACTTTTCTGTAGGACGTGGAATTTTGCCGGTATCGCAACTCGAAACATGAAGAAAACTTAAAATTTTCACTTTTTGGAAAGTGGCTCCAATGTTTTTGATAAGACCTTTTATATAACTGACATTGTGGTTGTACAACTTGATTTCTGCTTTATCTGCTCAGGATGTGTTCTATGACCACTTAATGAAATATGAGACTTAATTTTTTTTTAAATCATTTTATTGTGATATTACAGAAACTGTTACGAAAAAATTTGATCATTTTATGCCCGTTTCCAACTTTTTGGAACTAATTAAGTTTATGAAATAGCTTGAACACATTTGATCAGAATATTTATTGCAGTACCGTACGATCGACAACTTTTATCCTCTAGAAGGATGTGGAATTGCTTTGTTAAAAATGTTGGTTAGCAGTCGTGGCATTAAAAGTCACATTATTGGCATTCTGGCAGATTAAGGTTATATTAGTAATGTCATTTTAACAAATTCAACAATTTCTTTTAAATACATAAAAATGTTAATAACAAAAACAACTACAGCTGTTCAAAGTGATTTCCTCCATTTTTCATACATAGCACCACCTTGTGTTCAGTATAAAACATTCTGCCAAAGATAATTGATTTTATCAAAATTGTACAGGTTACATTATTGAATACCTTTACTCACCACTGCCAACATAAATTAATTTTTTTTAAAATTCACAGCCCTTTAGAGGGTAAAAGTTTTCGATCATACTGTATTTGTGCGTAAAGATATCCGAAAATAGTCAGAACCTATCAAGAAGCACAACAGTATTTAAAAAAAGCGTTAACACTTATTTGGTGCTTCAGTCCATGGAAAACAGTAGCTATGCACTAATAATTTGAAATAAAACATTCATTATGAATATAACTTTAATGATGACAATTATTGAAAAAAATTCGTACTAGTTGTTACAACATATTGAGATCAATATGACTTAAATGTTAGCTTTATCAAAAAATTATTGAAAAACAACTGCTATTCTGTTGTAATCAATATAAATTTTTATATTTCTGTTCGATACAATAACTACTGCAACTATGATAACCTGTAAAACAGCTGGCACAAAATGTTTGAATACAAAAACATTCAAGAACTTATCAATATTATGAAATGGTCCAATTTCAAAATCTATGATGAACGTAACACAAAACACCTTTTAAATCTAAATGTAAGAGGTACAAAAGTTCAATCGATAACTATATTGGTGACATGAAGTATGGCATTAGTACATTTGCATGCCACAATTGCACTTGTGCGATTATGCAACCTGCACTTCTTGGTATTTTTACAGCTATGACATTGTGAAGCCCCATTGGTGGGACCATATTAATAACATACTAAGTGATATTTCTGCTGGTTTTTTACAAATTTACAAAAATATCAACGATCCGACACATTTCAAATTGGCGTTATGCAGTCATACTGCAGTGGTACAAAACATGTCACAAATACGTACATCATACATTACAAATATTAACACGCAATTAACTAACCGTTAACTTAAAACCTTACATGAATTATTACAACTGTGCTTATAAAAGCAAATCAAAATACTGATTTTTCTCATTGAAATTGTCTAGTTACCTAAAAGCAATTTCTGCCGCCTTATTTTTAAAAGGTTTTTTTCAAATTACAAATAAAAGAGATCCGACACTTATTCCTGTGATTTTTTCTATCTCCTCAATTAATTGAAATATTTGCTTGGAACACCTTAACTGTTACACCCTGTAACTGCAATGTATAAGTGTAGTTGGTCATATTTCTGCCTCCCGACCAATATATTTGCAAGTTTTAATAGGCAAACAAAGTGTTATATCCTCTCTCATTCTTATAATGATAAAACAGTGACGGCGCACTTTGTGGATTAATATAATACACAAAGTAAACCAATCAATCAACCCCTCCATCTTAGATGCTATGCAGGTATATAATCGGAAAACACAAAAATGATCGTGCAACACTACAAAACCATGCATGTCAAACACGAAGCGCTCATTTTTATAATTGCCCCAGATAATGTAAGAACAGCTGTCGAAAAATCCATAGAGAACGGCTACGAGGACATAAAAGTCGAGAAGACGAAAAATCGAAGAAAAAAATTTACTTACCGGTGCAGGCTAGTGCAAGTTAGTAGGAAAGCAATGGTTTAAAAAAAAACACTAAGTACAATAATAAAATTGTCAGTTGTCACCGAATTGCAATAAGTAGTAATTTGAAAGTGAATCTGGTATCAAATAATCAGTTTGTCCTGACCAGTGCAGAGAAAATTTCAGTATATCTGAATACTATGATAAATATACCGTGTGTCCACAGGAGGACGCACCATAGGGATAACCTAATAGAATAGAAAGATCGGCTAATGCTGTGATCGCCGGCACGCTAAAACGTTGTTTTCTGGCTTCTGACTCGCCACTGTATGACACAATATTGTTATAAATGGTACAAGAAAAGGGACGGTGGTCACAGCACTGGTTGGTATTTATATTCTATTAGCATTATCTTATCTCTATGGTGCGTACTCCTGTGGACACACGGTATATAATACGAATCCAACTCGAAACCTTCAAAGAAAAACAGCCAACAGACTCAGCCCTTATAGATATTGGTGTTTGTGTAGTATTTCAGAAAAATAATGAAAAGAAATCGGAAAACACAAAAATGATCGTGCAACACTACAAAACCATGCATGTCAAACACGAAGCGCTCATTTTTATAATTGCCCCAGATAATGTAAGAACAGCTGTCGAAAAATCCATAGAGAACGGCTACGAGGACATAAAAGTCGAGGAGACGAAAAATCGAAGAAAAGAATTTACTTACCGGTGCAGGCTAGTGCAAGTTAGTAGTCTATAATCCCGACCTGGCATGGGTATCTATATATCTTCTCTAAGAGTAATCAAATAAATATGATGTATTTTATCTGGAAAGTAATTTCAACAGTTATTCTGATTACTTCACATTTGGCAAACAATGAGATCGTTTATTGTAATATAATTTTTTCAAATGCTATAAATACAGTAGATGGAATCTCCCATTGACTCAATTAAGTGGCTCTAATAAGCCAGGTCTCCAAAACCCTTCGAATCGTTCTCAGGTTGGACTTTTAGGGCTCTGTTAACTCGAACTCGTAGACTCGGATAATCCGAGTTCTACTGTAGTGTCCTTAGACAAATTTCCATGGCACATGCCTAGCAACACCAAGACGAAGGGGTTAATAAAATAGAAAACCAAATAATCTTGCTACATATAAAATATAACTATTCATTTCCCACACAAAAAGTTGATATTATTTTCTATTGTATTGCTGCATTACCTTCTATTTTATAATTTTCTTAAACAAATACGTAAATAACTAAACTATATTCATAAAACACTCCTATAAAGTAAGTTTGCACACTCAGATTATAAATATATAACCTCTATAAAACTCATATTATTAAAAATACCAAAATATTACAAATAGAACATATTCAATACCCTTAATAAATATCTCTATTAAATGTCTGAAATAAAACCTACCGTATTAAAGCTAATCTAAACTAAAATAAGAAAATTTGTGGCAAATCTGGAAATTCCTTCTTGCAAAAATTATATATATAAAACTATATATAAAATTACCTGTAAAATGTCAAAATGGCAGCAGAATATGTTAAAAACATTCCACAAAATGAATCTTGAAAATATCAGCTAATTTCCAAACAAAATACAATTCCCAACAGGTTTTACACAAGGTTGTTAACAGGTATCAAAACTATATTTACATCATTTCGGATTACTACTTTGTAAAAACCTTAATTTTATTATGATGCCAACAATGGCACGACACAATGCAATTAAAAAACTTTGGGTACAAGAACGTACTTCACGCGTTGGCAGTATCTATCCCACGCCGCACCATATCGTTGTCTACATCTGACGCCATCTCTGCGTGCACGATAGAGCAGCAACAGAATGTTGGAGAGACAAACAAGAGCAGGTGGTACGTCCAGCGCAAACAATGCAAATGACATCAAAACGAGAATGTCTCCTAGGTAGTTGGGATGTCTTACGATACCCCAATAGCCAGAGACGAGCAGCTTTTTACCCTGTGATGTGGGCATACTTTCCAATTCTAAGCAAAATAGATGCGTATTAGCACAAATGAGGCATTTATTATACCCAATATTTATATATATATATATATATAATCATTAGACCTTTCTACCCTAAGGTGTAAGGAGAGTGGCGACAAACAACCAACGAGTCGGCTTAGTTACACAGTGTTAATTAACAGAGTTTAAAGCCAGTAAAAGAGTGAATTAATTCTCGAAAAGTACAGAGTGCATACAAGAAATAGTAGAGAGCCAGTCTGCACTAGTTAAGGTCAATAAATAATAAAGATAATCTAGGATAAAAAAGAATAGAAACAGGGGAGAGGTTAGGTCAGTGCAAAGATCAAGGAAACGATACGCAGGAGTGAAGTATAGTAGGGGACGCAAAGCGTGCGTGGCCTCCGAGGGGTCGACCCGGACCAAACACGCTCCTCGACGCCGACAGAGTTACTAAACTTATTCCGAAACAAAATACGGACTGTTAAAACTGATAGAACACGGGCGTGTACACCTATAGTGTAATCTGAACATATGCAAGCAACGCCAGATTAAATCCAGCAGCACTATATACGCAAGCGAAAAGACAAATATAATTTAAAGATCCTACAGCAAAAATTACATACATTCCAAAAATGAGCCAATCAGATTACTCAACCGAGGAGGGAAAAAGGAAACGAGACGAACAACGAACAACAATTGAAGAGAAAACAGAAATTTTTGGAATGTCCAAGAAGATACACACATCGCCAACAAAAAAAGCATGAGGATAAAATAGATAAAATAATAGGAATGCTACAAAACTTAACAACAGAATCGGAAAATGAAAGTATGAAGAGAGAAAATGCTATAATAAAATACGAGTATGAGCAGATAAAAACACAGTTAAGCGAAACAAATACAAGATTAGAAAAGATGGAAAGGGAAAAGAAATAGAATAACATAATAGTAACAGGTTTAAACATTGACGAGAGCAAAGACACCAATATCAAAAACGAAATGGACAATTTCTTACAACAGCTAGAAATAGATACCCTCATCAAACAAGCCTATAAGATAAGACCCAAGATGTACGTGGTGGAATTAAAAAGCTTTGAAGACAAACTGAAGATCATGCAGAACAAAAGAAAATTGAAAAATATAAGAGAACAAGTATTTATCAATAATGATTTAACTAAAACGGAAAGAGATATAGAAAGACAATCGGAACGAAAGCGGCTGATGAGAGAAAACAAGGAAAAGTAACCAGAGTTGGGTACAACAAACTAATCATAGACGGAGAAGAATGGAAGTGGAACCCTGAAAGGGGTGCCCTAGAAAAAACCAACAATAACAAAAACGGCTTTCCACAAAACTGATTAGCATACGGTCGGACGGATACAAAATGACGAAAGCGGCAAAGGAAATGAAAATAGAAAAGAAAAATAAGGGAAGAGAATTAAACCGGGTACATGGAATATATGAAGTTTAAATGGAAAGGAACAAGAAATCATACAAGAATTTGAAAAGGCGAAGTTGGACATCTTGGCAATCACTGAGACAAAAAAAAAGGGACAAGGAACGGTCAACATGGAAGAAAGAGCAGTTGCAGGAGTAGGCTGCATAATAAAAAAGGACTATAAAAAACGTAAGCAAAGAGGAATTTATATCAGTGAGGATCCTAAAAATAGAACTACAATTGGACAATAAATGCAACACAACATTATTGATAATTTATGGACCAAATGAAGATGAGAAAGCAAACAAAAAGGACGAATTTTGGGAAAGTATGTCAGAAGCAATAGAAAATGCGAAGGGCAGAGTAATATTACTAGATTTCAATGGTAGAGTTGGAAAAAGAAATAACGACACAATGGACGTAATTGGATACCAAGGAGAAAAGCATAAAAACAATAACGGAGAAAGGCTATTAAATTTTTGTGTGGAAAATAACTGAATAATAGCGAACACATTCTATATGCATAAGGAAATACACAAATACACGAGAGAAGTGTTGGGAAGAAATGAAAAATCTGTAATAGATTATGCAATCATTAACAGAACACATAGGAAAAAAATTATGGATGTCAAAGTCAGTAGGGAAGCACAAATTTACAGCGAGCACTACCTAGTAATAGCAAAGATACAACTTATTAAAACACAAGAAAATGTTAAAGGACTATAGTACACCACAAAAGAAGTCATACGAACATATAAATTGCAAGAACAAGAAGTGGCAATGAAATATAGACAAGTAGAAGAAAAAATAGGAAGTGACACAGAACAATGGGAAAAAATGGATTTAGAGGAGTTATGGACATACTTCAAAAAGATAGTCTTAGATACAGCAAAAGAAATATGCGGAGTAAATTTAGTAAACAGCAAAAAACAAACTAAATGGTGGAACGGCAAAATAAAAGAACAAATAAAAAGTACGAAAAAAGCAAATAAAACGGACGCGAACTACACAAAGTACAACCAGCAACGCATAAAAGTAAAAGAACTGGTTTCACGAGCTAAACAACAAAATTGGGAAGAATTCGGAAAGAAAATGGAAGAAGACAGTAAAGGGAATCAAAAATTATTTTACAAGGTACTAAAGAATTTAAGAAAAGGCAAACAACGTAATTTTCAACAAGTAAAAGCAAAGGACAACAAAATGCTTACAGAAAGAAAAGAAATCATAGAAAGAATATTTCCAAGAACTGTACACCGAAAATGATACAAATAACACCACACAGAAAGAAACAACAGAAACTAAATACGAGAAAAACAAAAACAACATAAAGTTAAAGGAAGTAATGACAGCGATAAAAGAAGTAAAGAGAGGAAAATTCGCAGGACATGATAAAAGTAACAGGGGAAATGATAAAAAATTTAGGAACACGTGAGATAGAAGTGTTAACACAAATTTTTGACAAGGCTTGGAACACCGGAAAAGTACCAGAAGAATGGAAGATAGGAATAACAATACCACTGTTAAAGAAAGGAGACGCCAGAGATTGTAGAAACTATAGAGATATCACACTATTAAGTATCCTTTCTAAAATATACGAAAGCATACTCGAAAAAAGACTTAAGAGCAGTAGTAGAAGAAAAACTAGCAGAGGCACAAAGCGGATTCAGAAAAGGATGAAGTATGCAAGACCACACTTTTAGCATCAAACAAATGATTGCAAAAGCAAAAACACAAGAAACGGAAATATATATGTTATTTCTAGACCTCGAAAAAGCTTTCGACAGAGTGCCCCAAGAAGAAGTCTGGGAAAGTCTAAAACGTAGAAAAGTCAACCAAAAACTAGAGCAGCAATCAAGTCTATATGCTAAAAACAAAAACTACATGAGGAAGGATATACTCAATATAATTAAAGGTATTAAATACAGGAACGAGCCCTTTCATTGTATCCGGAGGATTTCAGAAACTAAAAGTAAAAATACAGTTTTATAAGTTTGGTTTAACACTACTATTGTTTAAAAAAATGCACAAATTCCGAAATTTTTCCAAATAACTAGATCGCTTCATTTTCTTTTAATTCTTTTATTATTCAACTTAGAAGCAAACTGAAGAGAAAAAGTTCTAAATCATTTTATATTAATAAATAGACCAGCTGATTGGTTTCTTTAATTAATTTGTCACTTCTGAGATGGTATCAAGTTGCATTCATTAAATGAAGATCATTATTAGCCAAACACTATTATACATAAGCATTTTTTTTATTTACAATAAATCAGATTGTTTAAAGTAATTATTACAAACAAGCAATCCAGTGAGACAAATGTCTCATTTAAAAAAACAAAAAAGACCGTTTTTCAAATAGAACTCGTATTAAAAAAAAACTGTACCCAGACCTGGAAGGTGTCAAAGTGGTTGCCTAACCGATCGACGTTTTAAGGCGCAGAGGGTCGCAGCTCCGTTTGGCCACTGAAACATTTTTATTTAATACGCGTTCTATTTGAAAAACGGTCTTTTTTGTGATTTCTCGAAAACCGGAAGTGTCACGTGACTGAAATTCGGTTCCTGAGCTGACATGACCATTCCAAACATATAACTTTTTTCTCTATCTCTTACGGTTTGGCTGCTGAAACAGCGTCCCGGACGGACGGACAGACAAGTCTATTAGATAAAGGATAAGGAAGTTATAAGTAAACAAAACATGGAAGAACAGGTGAACCAGAAGGGATTCCCCATAGAACCGTTAAAATATGGCACAAAACACCAAAACATTTTATTGGGCAAACTTCTAGAGATATGTTAACAGAGATGATATATAAGCCGTTCACGACCTTTTTGGGACAGAGTTGGCTATGATTTTTTCTTTTCATGTTGGACTAACTGATTCGATGATGTAGCGGATGCAGCTTTTTTCTGTCGGTGTCTGTTCGACATTTTCTTGCCACCACATTGCCAGATTTATTATTTTAATATATATACCGTCTGTTCTATAAAAAAGGCCCCGCCTTCTAGCTACTTTATTATTTATTTTAGACCCAATATACCTTATATCAAATCAAATGGCACATAAAAACCTACATTTTAACACTATCAAAAAAATTTTATCTTCAATTGTTTCAGAGTGGTGACGTCACGTGCAATTTTTTTAAATGACACTGTATATATTTTTTTACATTTTCTGGTAGAGGTTTTTTTTCTCTTTCCAACAATATAAATATTTTATGCCCTTACATAAGAAAATTTTCGAGTAAAATTAAAAAACTTTTTTTATCAGTGGGAGGCCACCATACAAAACTATAAACAAAAGTGTAACTCAGAAAAACAAAACAATAAACACTTTAGATTATTCTGAAATCTGACAGTTAAAGCGTTTGGCTACTATTTGTTTTGTTTTTCTGAGTTACACTTTTGTTTGCAGTTTTGTATCATGGCCTCCCACTGTGAAAAAGTTTTTGTAATTTTTCACGAAAATTTTTTTATGCGAGTGCATGAAATATTTATATTGTTGAAAAGAGAAAAAAAACCTCTACCAGAAAATGTCAAAAAATATATACAGTGTCATTTAAAAAAATTGCACGTGACGTCACCACTCTGAAACAATTGAAGATAAAAATTTGTTGATTGTGTTAAAATGTAGGTTTTTATGTGTCATTTGATTTGATATAAGGTTTATTGGGTCTAAAATAAATAATAAAGTAGCTAGAAGGCGGGGCCTTTTTTTATAGAACAGACTGTATACAACAGCGCTACAGGCCTTAAAGGTCCTTGGCTTTTTCAACTATCTCTTTCCATGCCTTTCTATCTAGTGTAACAGTTTCCCATTCTTTTATTTGCAGTTTCTTCAAATCTTCTTCTACTTCTTTCCTCCAGCTTAGCCTTGGTCTACCACGCTTGTTCCTTCCTTCCGGTTCTGATTTGTATACTTCCTTAACTGTTCTTTTGCTTTCTAATCTGTGTAAGTGACCGATCCATCTTATTCTGTTTTGTTTTATTATTTTAACTATTGTAGCGTCTTTATAGAGGTCTTCTAATTCTTTATTTGTCCTTCTCCAAATACCCCCTTCGTTTATTCCTCCATATATGATTCTTAATATTTTCCTCTCCCAGGCTTCTACTTTGCTCTCTTCTTGTCTTGTCATCACCCAGCACTCACTCGCTTATGTAACTATCGGTCTTATAATTGTTTTATAGAGTTTAATTTTTATTGGTCTCGAAAGAACTTTTGAGCTCAATAGCTTTTTGTACTCCCACACACTTAGATCCCATTATTAGTCTCCGTTTTATTTCTTCACTGAATCTCCCATTGGACGATATTTCCGTACCTAGGTATATTGCACTATCTTCTTGTTTTAAATTGTATACTTTGTTTTCGATGTTAATTTGAAGCGACTCCTTTTCTTTCGTTTCTCCCATCACCATGTATTGCGATTTTTGTTCATTTATTACGAAGCCTACTTCTTTTGCATTTTTTATTATTACTTTTGCTATTCTCCGTAGTTCACATTTTGTTCTCGTTAATATTAGTACGTCATCAGCAAACGCTCAACATTGATGTGGTCCTTGGAGTATGTTACTATTTCTTTCAATATCACTTCTCCTGATTACCTCTTCTAATATTAGATTAAACAGCGTACTAGACATTGGGTCTCCTTGTTTTAGCCCTCTGTATGTTGGGAATTGTTTTGATTCTATGTTTCTCGTTTTTACTTTACTCATTGTTTCTTTTAGTGTTAGCTTTACTAGACTTTGCAGTTTCTTGGGGCAGTTTATTTGTTTTAATACTTCTATTATCTTGCTTCTTTTAACTGTATCATAGGCTTGTCGAAAGTCAATGAAGAGCGCATAAATTTTTATATTTTTATTCCAACGTTTTTCTTGAATTTGTTTAATAGTGAAGATCTGGTCTATTGTAGATCTATTTGACCTAAATCCACATTGATATTCCCCTAGATGTTGGTCTGTTGTTATTTTTAATTTCTGATTTATTATTTTTGCCAATACTTTGTATACTACATTTTGTAAACTTATTGGCCTGTAGTTCTCGCATTTCCCTGGTTTTCCTTTTTTATAGATTGGTATTATTACTGATTCTTTCCAATCATCCGGTATTTCTTCTTCCTGCCATATCTTCACTATCAACTTGTAGATTTTTTCCGTTAGTGCTGCTCCTTCCTCCATATTTCAAATATTCATTGTATATTCCATCACTTCCTGCTGCTTTGTTGTTTTTTAGTTCTGCTATTATTTTTTCCACTTCTTCTAGCTTTGGGACTTCTTCATTTTGATTCTCTTCCATTTCTTCCCTTTCTTTTTCCCATTCCACTTCATCTTTGAACATTTGTTCGTAATATTCAACCCATAGTTCCTTGATTTCATTCTTATTCACTATTTTGTGTCCTTTTTCCATGGTTACTTGTTGGTGTTTTTTCTTTTTCATTTCTCTCGTTTTTGCATATAACCATTTTAATTTATTTTGCTTGAAATTCTCTTCTATCTCTTCGATTTGTAAATTTTCCTATTGTCGTTTTTTATTTCTAATTATACTCTTTGTTGATCTTCTAGTTTCTTTATATTTATCTTTATTTTCTTTACTATTGTCTTTTAAGTACTCCAATTTCGTTTTCCTTCTTTCTTCTATTGCTCTCGTGCATTCTTCATTAAACCATCTGTTTTTCGCTTTTTTCACTTTCCTTAGTGTTTTTTCCGCTTTTTCTTTCATTAGTTTGCTTACTTCTTTCCATTCTTCATTAATGTTCATTTCATTATCTATCTCCTCTAATCCTTTATTTATTACTTCTATGTATTTGTTTTTTGTCTTTTTCTTTTAGGGATTCTATGTTTAGCTTCCTTCGTCCTGGTCTGACATTCTTTACTTGGGTTATTTCTTCCTTTACTGTTATTCTTACCATTATGTGGTCGCTGTTTATATCCGCTCCTCTTTGGCTTCTTACACTTGCTACCTTGTTCGTATGCTTTGCCTCAATCAATACGTGATCAATCTGGTTTATGGTTTGTCCATCCGGACTGATCCAAGTCCCCTTATATATATCTTTGTTTTGTAAGTATGTGGCTTTGACTAGTAGTTCTCTTTCTGCAGCGAAGTTTAGAAGTCTTCCTCCATTGTCATTGGTCTTGGCATATTTACTATATTTCCTTATTATACCTTTGTAAGTTTTTTCTTTTCCTAGTTTAGCGTTACAGTCTCCCATTAACATTTTAACATCGAATCTTGGGCAACTTCGTACACTCCCTCCATTTCTTCGTAAAATTGTTCTTTTTGTTCGTCACTGCTCTCCTCTGTTGGTGCATGTACGTTTATTATGCTTATTTTTCTTTGTTTCCCTTTTAATATTATGTAACTCAGTCTTTCATTTATTCCTTTTACACTTATAACTGTATCCTGTATTTGTTTGTGGATTAAGAATCCTGTTCCTAATTTATTTTCGTTCCCTCCGTAGTTAAGGAATATATAGTCTTCGTGTTCGTTTTCTGATTCTGCTTTTATTCAATTGTACTTCGTATCTTTTAGCTTCTCTAATAAGATTCTTTAGTGCTCCTGGTGCATTAATACCTTGTAGATTCCATGTTGCGAAATATATTTTATTTTTGTTATTCTTACTTCTTTGTTTCTTTCTAATTTTTAGTTCTGTGGTTCTTATTCTCCATTCATATTTCTCTTTCTCGCTACTCCTTTTGAATTGTAAGCTTAGAAGTTTTTCTTTTGTATATGATATCGGTGTTTTCTTAAACTTGTTCACCTTTTCTGTTAATTTATTTAATTCCTTATTTAACTCTTCCTTTTTCTTATCTATTTCTTTTTCTCCTTTTATTGTTTCTTCTCTAACTTTTTTTAATTCGGTTATATTTTCTTGCAACATTCTTTAGCTTTCTTGTAGTTCTCTTCTTATTTCTATTTGGTTTGTTAACATTTCAGTTTTTATTGTTTGCATTAGTTTTATCGTCTCTTCTTTCTCCATTTTCCGGTTATTTATCTTAATTTTATTTATTTCGTCTTTTCTCCGTACGTATATTCCTTTATATTGACGCGCGCGTGTATCCTCCTGTAGCTGCTTCTTAGTTCTTGACCCCTATTTTAATATTCGTAAGAAAATAAATGATTTATAAAATGTGTAAGAATAATTTTAATTTCCGTCAAAGGAAAAGTCAAAATGTCCAAAATAATTTTGTTACAACAAAAAATTTCCATTAAACGATGCTATTTCCAATTTAAAAAGGTCAGACCAAATTTGAAAGAACGCGAGTCGATGTGGAGACTAGAGAATATCAGACAACAATGTACCTATTCAGATATATATAACCTTAAACTGAAAACAACCTAACCTAACACAAAAACTGTCAATTTCCATGAGGGAGTTTAGTTGCAACAGAGGTTCTGCCAACAAAATTACTAGATGGTCATAGCCTCACCTGACCTAAAAAGATCGTGAACGGCTTATACCTAACAACTGAAAAATGGAATGGATCTCTCCTATTCATAAAAAGGGATATCAATTACCAGCTCACTGAGTCGATTATATTGTAAAATTCTGAAAAAGTAATCCAAGAAGAATATACCCTATTGGAAAAAGAACAGGCGGGCAGATCATGCGTGGACATCTTTAGAATCAATCAAATCACTGAAAATGCCTAAAACATTCTGGTAAGTCAACTATGGCAGGTAAGGTAATGGAAAAACCATCAATCAATGTAACCACAATAAAACCAGTAAGCCAAAAGCCAAAAGCCAACGTGAACAATTGGTTGCGTAACCAAGCGGCAACATACTTTAAGAAAGACATAGAAAAACTACCACAGTTTGATAAGTGCCTTCATCGAAATAGCGATTATGTAGAAATGTAGCTGAGAAATGTACTTACATTTATCACATTTCATTTGGTAATGCACTGCATTTCTACATTCAAAATCGTTTAGAAATGTGGTACTTTGCTGCATTAGCAACACTTTTCTGTATAACAACGGCGACTCGTTCTACGTTTAGCAATACTGAAGTGTATACTTGGTAACACTTAAGTCTATGTCAAATTCGGGGTTAGCAGATTAGGTTTTGCGTCAGTCTGTGTCAAAACTGACACAAAACCTAACCTGCTAACCTCAAATTTGACATAGACTTACAGTGCCACGAACATAAATAAATGGCGCCAAAATAATGACCATTCAAAAACCTTCGATCATTTATGTACATACAATTGCCCTATAATTATTACATTTCGTTGGATCACCCTTTTTATATATTGGTGTTATTTGACCATTTTTCCAGTCCTGCGGCATGGTTTCCTCAGTCCATATCTTTAACTATTAGGTTATATATTCGTGTTAATAGCTGTTCTCCGTTAATTATTAGTTCATTATCTCGCCTGCCCCTGCGGTTTTCCTTAATTTTAGTAGTTCAACTACTTTTGCAAATTCTTCGTATGTAAGAATGTCTACTTCATTCTCTCTCTCGTCATATAGTTCTTTGTCTGTTTTTTCTGTTTTAGTGCTAAACTGTCTCAGATGTTTTTTATCTTTATTACCTACTTCCAGTAGCTGCATTTTATCGGTGATCCAGGCTGATTTTTTCTTTTTGTATAGTTTAGCTGCTTCCTGTTTAGTTTTCTTACTCATTTAATTCTTGTTCTCGTCCTGTCTCTATACATTCCTTTCTTCGCTCTTGGTTTGGCACTCTTCGTCAAACCATTCTTTCGATATTTTGTTGTTCTTTTGTCCTATTGTATTTTCTGCTGCTTTAATAATACTTGTTTTTAGGTTAATCCATTCATTATCAATGTTGTCTTCTTGCGCAGTTAGTGTATTTTCTATCGCTTCGCAGAATTTTGTTTTTGTTTCCATATTGCTCAGCTTTCTTATACTCCAGTTTCTTCTTATTTCCGTTGTCTTCGTTCTTTTTCATTTATTTTCATTTTAAATTCCACTATTACAAGTATGTGGTCTATATCACTGTTTGCACCTCTGTAAGATCTTACGTCGTATTATTAATTTCATCCACTTTTTTGAAATTAATACATGGTCGACTTGTATGCCATTGATTCTACTATGGATCATCCAAGTGATTTTATGTTGTAATCTATGTTTAAATTTTGTGCTAATTATAAATGACTTTGTCGATGAAGCGAGGTTGCACAACTTGGCATCGTTGTTATTTGTGTTTTTGTGTATTGTTAGTTTTCCGGCTTCGTCTCTGTTACATGCTTATTTATACTCTTCCTTTGTATTTCCGTTTCCATAAACCATTCCATTGCTTTTTTGTTGTCTGTGTGTCCGTCCTTTGATTGTCTCGTTAGTTTTTTAGAGTGCTGCTTCTTATTAAGCTTCCTCCTTCTATATCGGAGCATTCATATTTAATTCCATTCACTTCCAATTTGCGGTCCTACTCGTGTACTTTTTCCTCTGCTTTTCTCTTCTTGGGCTACTTTCCTAATTGCAAGTTGCACTCTGCGTTCTTCTTTGGTGAGGTCGCTGTCGATTTGTTTTAAATTTTGCATTCCAGCCTGTTCTTCATCAAAATCCTTTCCTTTAATTGCAATATTGTTTCTCCTCGATGTTGTTAATCTTCCTTACAAGTTCCCCTTCTTCTTTCTGCCAAACTTTTGCTTTTTCTCCCTATTCCATTTTTATCTTCTTTATCTCTGTCACTTTTTACTGATATCACTTTTCATCTCCTCTTATTTCCTCCAGTTTTTTCATAATCTCTTTCACCCCTTCTACTTCTTCTTTTGTCCAGTTTTTTTCCGCCGTCTTCTCTATTTTTTGTTTTTGAGGGCTTCTTACTACTTTCGTGCTTTTTTTAAAAGCTTTTATATACTCCAGCTCCCACTTTTCGAAGTCTTCCGGGTCTTCCTTTTCTCGTTTCCACTTTACCTGTTCTTTTTCGCTTTGAACACTATTCGTCCCTGCTCTGCCACCTTTTTTAATCACTTTATTGTTCATATGGTTATCGGTTTTGGTTACTAGTATTAATTACACTCGCAAATCTATTTTTCCGTATTTGGAATCATCTAGCCTTCGATTTCACTCTTGCTTCCATAGCTTTTTAGTCGTTTGCGTATATAAGTTTCCCCGATGATTCTTCTGTCTTTTCACTCGTTTATGTTAAATTTCACAGGCGATTTTCACTTTTAAAAGTTGGCTAACTGTAAATACTGCCTTGCTCACGCTCCGTGTTATCGTCTACCGAGTTAACTGATATTTGCATTTGCGTTAACAACGCTTTCCGCTTCTCTTTCAATTTTCCTACTTTTCTTCGCTTTAAACAATCTGATTTAATTTTCAGTAGTTGGAACATTCACGAAACTACTTAACTCTGCTTCCTAGCTGTTTACTCGTGTGTGTATATGAGTCTCGTGGCGTTTCTTCTGTCTTTTCACTCGTGTGTATTTTTAAATTTCGTGGGCAATTTTCACTTTTAAAAGTTGGCTGTTTGTAAACACCGCCTTGTTGGTGCCCCGCATTATTGTCTACCGCGTTAACCAATGTTCGTCTTTGCGTTATCAACGCTTTAGAATTCTCTTGCAATTTTCCCGCTTTCCCTTGCTTTAAACAAACTGATTTAATTTTCGGTACTTAGCATGTTCGCGAAACTACTTTCCTCTGTTTCTTGATCTCTTTTCGTTTTAATTGCACTATCACAATCTAGCTAATTTTCACTGTTTACAATGACACAACTCATTGACACAAGAGTCACATTAACAGTGCACCCTGTATATCTCTGTAATTTTAATGAGCTTTCTTCTGATATTTAATTTTCTAGCCCTAAATACAATCACTTTCCAAATTTAATTGTCTCTTGTTTTTTCGTGTTTGGCTTTTCTAGTTTTAGCAGCAGCTGAATTTTCATTCCCTAACCTGGTTTGTTGTTGTTCTCGAAAAATTAAAATTGTTTAAATTATCATTTTAGTGGCGTTTGTTTTTTATACTTTGAACTCAAGCGTCTTAAAAGGGCTTCAATTGCTTTTTACTTCCTTTTACTACTATAACGGAAGTATTGGATTCACCCCAAAAATTCGAAATTGAGTTTTCAACAGATCTTCACGTTTTAGAGTCCCCTGATCCCAAAAAACATATTTTTTTTCATTGGTCTGTCTGTCTGTATGTCTGTCTGTCTGTGAACAGAATATCTCAAAAACGAAAAGAGGTATGGCATTGAAACTTCATATATAAGTTTTGTGTACTATGTAGATGAGACAGCAAGCTTTTGAAGAAAATCGCATAACCGGAAGTAGGTGTTTACTCTTGTGTTTTTTCAGTTTTTTTCGATTTTTTCAAAAACTGCTCTAACGATTTTTTTTAAACTTTACATTTTTCTTACATTTTTAATGTGTATTGATGTGAGATAGGTGATTTTCCAGTTGAATACTTCTAAAGTGGGTTTCTTTTGTTTTTTTTTCTATTTTTTTTATTAACTCCTATTTTAAATAAAACACCCGGTATATTATTACATTTTTGAATTCACCTTAAAATTCTAGAGAAAATTTGTCTCTTCAACTAACACTCCATTTTGTACCGTTTTTGTAGAATTTGTAATTTTTGAAAATTTTTAACAAATGGTTAAAAATTAAAAATGAAATTTTTGACTAATTATAAGATCACTGTAAAAGGAAGTTGTGTGAGTGTATCACACCAGATTTTTTATGCTAAAATACGTGTACTTGAAAAACAGTTGAATTTAGAGGTCTTTCTTCTTCTTCTTCTTTAGCAACCTTTTTCCGTCCACTCCTGGACATACGCCTCCCCTTGTCTTTTCTATTCTGATCTATCCCTTGCAACTTGCTGCCACCCTCTTCCTAATTTCTCCTTCACATCGTCTATCCATCTTCTCTGTGGACGTCCAACACCTCTTTTGTGTCTTCTAGGGCGCCAGTTTAGTATATGTTTAGTCCATTTTATATCGTCTTGCCTGGCGACATGACCCACCCAACTCCATTTCAAAGTTGCTATTCTTTTCATGACATCTTCTACTTTAGAATTTAGGGGTATGAAGTTACATATCAAAAGAAAGCTCATTAAAAGGGTTTTTCAAAAATATAGAAATATACAGGGTGTTACATTACAAAAAATCCGAAATTATTAAGTTTGCAAATGTTGAGTACTCTGTATAGCATTAATACCAGCACCCACTATTTTAGGCTCTACAGGTAAATCACTATTTTAATGTCACACTTTGGGATGAAGTCATAAAATGCTTCCAGATCTTCATAACATTTTTCTTTCTCACTTTCTTCATCATCCTCTGTTGGGGCATGTGTATTAATAACTAAATCTGATATTATATGGCAAATGCATATTTTGTATAATTGATATGCCGGCGAAACTTTTTGCATATGTATACTAATTATGTGAAAACAAATCGTTTAAGCAATGTTTCATTTTGCATATTTATCCGTTTTTGAGCATACTTTCTGGATTTTGCATATTTGGTTATATTTAGTGATAATTTGTATGAACTTTTTGAGATTTTTTTGTAAAATTTACTATTTTATTAAATTTATTAATAAAATTTTTGTGTGCGACTGAGATATATACTTTCACTTTCTACCGCTGGAGTGCAGTGCACGTATCGAAATACGCAGAGGAAAGGGGAAGTCCCTGTTAAAATCTTTCGACTATATAAAGTTTAAACATAGACTGCCAGAACCCCACTTTTCCCATAGAAGCAATGTATAAGGAATCAGCCAACATAAAATCCATTTCAAGAATCGAACTTCCGAGTGTTCTGTGAATAATAGTCTGGCAGGGTTAGAGAAAATCTCATCTTTATGTTGGCTTACAACGTGAAGTTGGGGTTGAGAGTCCATGTTTATATAGTCAAACGTTAAAATGAATGACGTCTTTGAATAAAAATTAGAGAAATAAATATACTCATACAAAAAAAATTAAATTTTTACATTATTTTCAAAAAACTTAGAACATATGCGCATATATTATAACTTTGGGTGCATATAGTCACCAAAATGTATGCATATATATGCGCGCATATTTTCGTACATTTGAGTGCATATCAGCTTTATTAATAACACATTTTTCTAAATTTTAGGATGAATCCTGTGTCAAATCTGTTTATACGTATGTGCCAATTTATTGGGCCTGGTCGGCTACGTTCTTCGCCGTAAAATTAAATCGCAAACTAACTTCACTCTTATAAATTTCAAAGCCTTAGAAATGTGCGGTGCAAAATTTGTGGCAATCTGTCAACAGCAGACTGAGCCGGTAAACCTAAATGTATCAAAAATGCAAATGCGCGTTGTTCGCAACTAGTAGAAGGAGCATTTGACGCACATGCACGTCTTCCGCAGCCAAAGTGTTAACTCTCCCCCATAGTTGAAGAAAGTAAAGTTATTTGCGTTCACTTTATGCTTCCTGAAGTCCTATTAAATCTATCTTATATTTTTCTGTTTCTTTTGTAAGTTGTTTTAAGGCTTCTTCGCTATTTAACCACCTTACATTCCACGTTGCTAGTTCCTCTTTTGTATATTTTATTTTAATTCTATTGCTACTCGATTTGTTTTTGTACTTTATTCTCTAGATCTGTTATTTCATGATGGTGCTTTTCTTTCCCTGTTTCTCTCTTCTTCTCTTCTTTTTAGTACTGTTATCTCGGATACACACTTCTCCATATCATATTTTGTTTCTCTACTCTGTAAATGTGCTTAAACTTTCTCAATTTCCACTTGTATCGCTTATAATAACCTTTTACCCCCTTCTTCCTCCATTTCCATCTTACTCTAGTATTCAGTGCCAATCGTTAGCTTATAATTAAATGCAACCTTAACCTTCATGCACTTTCATTTTATTTAGTATCGAGCACAAGCGATTTTGACCTTTATCAACTTGTGTTATCTTATAGGAAAGGTAATTTTATTAACTGCTTTAGGTCACCAGTTCTTCCAGTTTGCTACTACACTACATATATGGACAATAAAGAACGTATAAAGGTTAAAACCCGGGACAGAACGAATAGTGTACCCAATTTAAAAGAGGTGTATTCAAAAAGAAGAAGGAATCTGGATGACCCAGAGGAATTTGAGCAGTGGGAAGCAGAACAGATAGTATTTAGTAAAAGTGCAAAAATACAAAGAAGCTCACAAAAGGCTAGCAGTGAACAGGATAGCTGCTTGACAAGAGATAACCAGGCACAGATAGAGAACACACTCGATATGGAGGCAATACTAAAAAAATTGGACGAGGTTAAAACAGAACTAAAGATAGAGTTCAATAAAAATCATGATGATCTGAAAATCGACCTTGCAAAAATTAAGGAAGAATTTACCAAGGCAAAAAAGGAATGGGAAGAAAAAGCGAAAAAATGGGAGGAAGAAAAAGTAACGCTAGAGAGCAGAATAAAAGTGCTAGAATTTAAAATGGATAAGCAGGAACGGAACAAACGTAAGAATAACATAGTTATAAAAGGAGCCTCAATCCAGAAAAACAACATCAAAGAAGGGGTAGAGCAGCTATTGGTGGATAAACTTAAGATTGCGGCTGAAGTTAAGAATGGGCACAGTGTCGAAGGGAAAGACGGAAAAGATGTACTAATCATAGAAATGAACTCCTAGGACAGCAAAAAAGAGGCCATGAAGAGAAAGAGTTTACTGAAAGGTTCCAGAATTTTCATAGAAAATGATTTGACCTTCAGTGAAAGAAAAACACAAGCTATGTTGCGGGATATTATGAGAAAGGAAAGTGAAAAAGGGAAAAAGATTAAAATAGGGTACCAGAAAATAATTATAGATAATGAAAGGTTTGATTGGGACCGCTCTCAACAAAAATTAGTTAAGTACGAATCAAAAAACGAATGACAGCAATGCAAAATAAGGACGGATTCATGATAACAGAAACGGCATTGAATAAGGATGTGACTAAATCTGTAAAAACGGGTAAACGTAGAGAGAATGGAAAATTAAGTGCAAAAGTAAGATTACAATTTATAAAAGTTGCGCAATGGAATGTTACTACTTTGTATCAAACTGGAAAAATACAACAATTAATGAAAGAAGTAATAAAATATAATATAGAAATTTTAGGTGTAAGTGAAAAAAGATGGAAAGGGAGTGGAGAATTAGTTCTAGAAGGGCATACATTCATATATTCGGGGAAAACAGAAATTGAGGATCGTCACGAGTATGGAGTAGGATTTATGTTAAGCAGAAACATGAGAGAAAAGATTGTGGATTGGAAACCAGTATCCGAAAGAATAATAAAAATACGACTACATATACAAAATTATAAAGTAACAATAGTACAGTGTTATGCGCCCACTGAAATTGCAATGTATGAAGAAAAAGAAACCTTCTATAGTATCCTCAATAAAACTTTAAAAGAAACTGATCGAAAAGATATAATAATATTAATGGGAGATTTTAATGCCAGAGTAGGTTCCAACAATAAAGACATCGAGCACGTAATGGGTAAACAGGGACTAGGAGATATGAACGAAAACGGAGAGTTGCTAATCGAATTATGTGGTATGTACGATCTGGTAATAGGCGGTACATTATTCACGCATAAAAAATGTCATAAAATAACATGGACTTCGCCAGATTTAAAAACAGAAACACAAATTGATCATATTTGCATAAGTAAGAAATGGAAAAACTTATTACTAGATGTTAGTAACAGAAGAGGAGCAGATGTGGATACAAGTCACTACTTACTAATGGCAAAAATACAGTTAAACCTACGAAGACACGGCACAGTCACAAATACAACCAGAGCGCAAACGTATGTCGCAGAAGAAAAGATCAATGAAGAAGTAAGACAGAAATTTGCAAGGCTTATGCAACACTACACAGCAAAAATTGACTATGATTGTGAAATTGAAGAAATTTGGAAGCAGTGTAAAAGTGCGCTTATGGAAACATGCGAAAAAACGTTGGCTAAGAAAATTAATAATAGAGCAAAATGGATTAGCGGCAAGACATGGGAAAAAATACAAGAAAGAAAGAAGTTAAAAGGACTACGCTTAATGACGGAAGATGAAAGCAAAAGAAAGCAAATACAAACACAATATACAGCAAAAAGTAAGGAGGTGAAGCGAAGTATAAAAACAGATAAAAGTAATTATATAGAGGGACTGGCAAGAAACGCACAAATAGCTGCACGAAGAGGAAATAGTAAGGAATTATATAAAAATATTAATCAACTAGCGGGCAGAAAAAAGAAAGGAATAGAAATATCGGTTTTAAATAAAAGGGGGCAAATTCTGACTACAATACAGCAACAGCTGGAGAGATGGAAAGAATTTTGTCAAGAAACAATGAATGTAGAAGAAGAAAGGATAGAAGTACCAACACTGTCTGCAAATACTCAACTGAACATAAACGAGGAACCACCTACAGAGCAAGAAATACGAGTAGCAATAGTACAAATGGCGAACGGTAAAGCACCTGGGGTGGATCAGATAACTGCGGAAGTTTTAAAAATAGATGTTGACAGTACCGTAGATATGGTATTCCCATTAATGGTGAAAATTTGGCAAAAGGAAGCTTTCCCTGAAGACTGGAAGGAAGCAGTGCTTATTAAAATACCTAAGAAAGGAGATCTCCGAAAATGTGAAAACTGGAGGGGAATCAGCTTATTATGCGTAGCAAGCAAAATATTTTACAGAATAATCTTAAATAGAATAATTGAACAAGTGGATAAAGTGTTACGAAAAGAGCAGTCAGGTTTTAGAAAAAATAGAGGGTGTATTGACAACATTAACACATTAAGAATTGTAATCGAACAGTCGCTTGAATTTAATTCGCTTTTGTATTTATTATTTATAGATTACGAAAAGGCCTTTGATTCTATTAACAGGGAATGCATATGGGCAACGCTAAGAAATAAAGGGATTCCAGAAAAGTTAGTTCGCTTGATAAAACTAGGATATACAGATTCAAAATGTAAAGTAGCACATAAGGGTCAGATGTCCGAACCATTCATAACAAAAACAGGCGTAAGACAAGGATGCATTCTTTCACCACTGCTCTTTGTAATTGTTATGGATGAGATTATGACAAATGTCAACGAGGAAAAGAAAGGTGTAATTTGGGATTTAAATAATACGCTAGAGGATTTGGAATATGCGGATGATGTGTGTCTATTAAGCCAAAGTAAAAAATCTGGTGTGATACACTCACACAACTTCCTTTTACAGTGATCTTATAAATAGTCAAAAATTTCATTTTTAATTTTTAAAAATTTGTCAAACATTTTCAAAAATTACAAATTCTACAAAAACGGTACAAAATAGAGCGTTAGTTGAACAGACAAATTTTCTCTAGAATTTTAAGATGAATTCGAAAATGTAATAATATACCGGGTGTTTTATTTAAAATAGGAGTTAATAAAAAAATTAGAAAAAAAAACAAAAGAAACCCACTTTAGAAGTATTCAACTGGAAAATCACCTATGTCACATCAATACACATTAAAAATGAAATAAAAATGTAAAGTTTAAAAAAAATCGTTAAAGCCGTTTTTGAAAAAATCAAAAAAAACTGAAAAATCACAAGAGTAAACACCTACTTCCGGTTATGCGATTTTCTTCAAAAGCTTGCTGTCTCATCTACATAGTACACAAAACTTATATATGAAGTTTCAACGCCATACCTCTTTTCGTTTTTGAGATATTCTGTTCACAGACAGACACACAGACAGACAGACAGACAGACAGACCAATGAAAAAAAATATGTTTTTTGGGATCAGGGGACTCTAAAACGTGAAGATCTGTTGAAAACTCAATTTCGAATTTTTGGGGTGAATCCAATACTTCCTTTATAGTAGTAAAAGGAAGTAAAAAGCAATGCAAGACAAAATAAATAACGTTATAGAAGAATCAAGAAAAATGGGACTTAGAGTTAATAAGAGGAAGACCAAGCTGCTCAGCATAAATAGTACAGTAGCAAGAGAGGTAACACTGGAAGAAGAAGATGTAGAGGAGGTAACCAGCTTTACGTATCTGGGTAGCGTCATCACAAGTGAAGGAGGAAGTAGCGAGGATGTGACAGAAAGGATACGCAAAGCACGAGGAGCTTTTTCTAACCTATCACAACTATGGCGTGCAAATAGTATAACTGTAAATACAAAAGTGAAAGTGTTCAACTCAACGGTAAAACCGGTGTTGTTATATGGATGTGAATCATGGTGCATGACAAGTGACATTAAACGGAAACTCCAAACCTTTGTTAATCGATGTTTACGAAATATTTTACAAATTTGGTGGCCGCGGGTGATATCTAACGAAGAACTGTGGAACAGAACAGGGCAGAGTGATATTACAAATGACATTAAAAAGCGAAAATATGGGTGGATAGGACACACATTGCGAAAAAGTATCAGTGAACCTTCTAGGATTGCCTTAAAATGGAACCCACAAGGCCAGAGAAGAGTAGGAAGACCGTGCACAACCTGGAGAAGGACAGTGATACAAGAAAGTGGAAGAACAATAGCACAACTTCAAACCATAGCAGACAATCGAACTCACTGGAAAGATTTCATTTCTTCCCTATGTCCCACCCGGGAATAATGGGACCTATTATTATTATTATTATTATTAACCTTCATGCACTTTCATTTTATTTAGTATCGAGCGCAAGCGATTTTGACCTTTATCAGCTTGTGTTATCTTATAGGAAAGGTAATTTTATTAACTGCTTTAGGTCACCACTTCTTCCAGTTTGCTATCGCAGTTAAGCTTCTACACTTCTTTCACTCTTCGCCGCATTTGTGAATTTTTTCTTTTGCTTTTACTTCATTAATTTGCACTGAGTGATGAAGTGAACTCCTCATTCCATTTCTCCATAATATTTTGCTTTAAAACATCAAATTAAATAAAGATGTACGTTATTTCTAATTTTTTGAACAAATTCTCATGGAAAAACACTTCTCGTGTGTTGCATATGCCAAATTTTACTGTAAGGAAATGCCTGATATAAAAATATCAAAAATTATGTTAAATATTGTGTATTTAAAGATTAAACTATACGTTGTTATGCACAAAAGTACCACTTTTCTAAATAATTTTCTGTTGCTATGCAGCAAAGTACCACTTTTCCAAAAAATTTGGCAATTAGGAATACAGTTCATTTCCTTAAAGTACGTGAAAAAGTTTTTTGTTACTTCAGAGAAAAATTGTGCTTATAGCAATGCAGGCAAAATGATAATCAGATGCAGTCACATAACTTCTGATGCCTGTGAAATTTAACATTTCTTTTTAAATAAATTCCAAGAATCATGTTATATTTTTGAGAATTTGCATACCGGTATTACGCATTGGTAAAAGTTGTTGAAAATCAAATTTTGCAAAATTTCTTCGCGAAATTAACATTTACCTTTTCACAGTTTGTTACAAATACTAACAAAGCACTTGAGATTATTCAAATATGAAAAAATTTCATCAATATGATTATTAGCTATTTTACAACATTTGTTATGTTTTCGTCGGCCTTGTTATTAACATCCACACTGCAGTGGCATCGGTATCTCCTCATTGTGAAGAGAGAGAAATCGTACTGAAATCAACAAACAATGTTTGTAGCCGACAGAGTAACTGGGTCAGAACCCACATATTATGGCTCCGAACCAGAGACTCTTCCCTCTGAGCCAGCCCTAACACACATAATATTTATGCACCTTAATAAATATAAAAGTTGTAAGGGTAAAATTTTAGTAACTAATTTTGGGGTGCTGCGATCTATGTATGAATATTTGCAAAATCCTGGTTAAAGAGTAAACACATTGTGATAATATCAATACTTACTTGATAAAGCGGGATTGTAAGGGTTCAGCCGGAAGGCGTTCTTCTGCGAGTTGCTTACACGAGATGAGATGTATCCAATCAAGAACAAACACACAGCTACACCCAATTGCCAAGCAGGTAATTGTATTCCATGGTCGTATACATATTTGGAGACCATAGTCAGCAAGAAAGAACTAGACAGAAAATACAGCGACGACATGTAACCAACACCTTCATACTGGGCTCCGAAGGTAGTAACAAATGCAGGTTCGAACACCAAAGAATCAAGAGCGTAGATGGACTGGATTGTGGCAATAACCAACAGAGTTGGATTAAACTTCAGCGACTTAAGGTCAAAGCCACTTTTTACTTCTGCAGATGATGTCGGTGTGTATCCAATGCTTTTGTAGACGAAAATGGCATTTAAGAGGATCTGAAAATAAAAATATGTATTAAAAATAATAGATATATATTTATTTTTCTATAACTACTAGTATTATTGCATATTCTACAGTATAATTTCATGTATTAAAGTACGTTTTTTTCCTATAAAAATTTTCAAGGTCAAAGAATTTAGGGTTTATGTTGGCATAACTTGGATTCCTTTAAAAAATATATGTTAGCCATATATATAATACACATATATTGCTAGTAGGGCCTCGGAACACTCGAAAACATTACGGCGCCGACATAGTCTCACTTAGAGAATAACGCGTCTCGTGCGCATGCGTGGGAATTCGAACTCCGCCTTTAGAAGCGAATTGTAAACTTGACCACTTCCCCATTGGGCGGACGACGCCGCCGCGCTTGCGCACAGCTCACCATTATACACTGAAGAGTTGGTTGTCTGTCTCACTTCCTTCGTGAGTTTCCCACTCATAGCCGCTAGCAATATAGTAAGTATTACATATAATATGATGTTAGTAAAATTTGTTTTAGTAACTTTATAGAACTAAAAATTGGTGGGAAATTTTAAATCTGGCATTAAAGTTCTATGTACGTCAAAAGCTCTTGCTAATCTTTCGTAAACGTCTTCTGGTGTGTTAAGATGCAGATCCAACAGTTCCTCTGTACACTTTACTACATTTAACTTTAAAAGATTCCGTTTTTACACGTATTCAGTTTCAAAAAAGAAAAACTGACAATTTAATTTTAAATGTCAAAGTGACACAAGTCATTTACAGACAAACCTGAGGAAAATATTTCTAATAATTTTAAAAAGCAGTTTTGCCAATTTTATCTTGACATTGAAAATTTTTATAGGAAAAAAACGTACTATACCTAGGAAGTTCAAATTATCAATAATCTGAAGATGCATTCCCAGAAATTTAATGTTTCTCAAACGTTTTGTATAATGAAAAGCGATAAAAACTTAAAAATTATATGAAGCATTTCAATGAAATACCGGTGATTATAAATGCTCTTCCATCAAGTTGCCTTTGAAATATTTGTTGTATGAATAATATGTTGGTGGCACTGTAAATCAATGTATGTATGTATGTATTATCTGTAACCTCATTTACCTTGCGGTGTCGAGGCTGGTGCTTTATGCCCCGGATTCGGGATACAGAGTTGGATCACCCCTTTGGTGCTTGCGCAGCAACCATCAATCTGTGTCAAAACTGACGCAAAACCTAACCTGCTAACCTCGAATTTGGCATAGACTTACAGTGCCACCAACATATTCATACAATACAATATTTCAAAGGGAACTTGAAGCAGGAGCATTTATAATGAACCGGTATAAACGTTCTTGCAATAATCATATTTCATATTATTTTGCAATTTTACATTTTAACAGGTGTCTAATTTGGAACTAGAGGATTTGAATTGCGTGCCATTTGTGTTCTGTGAAACAATATTTAGGAACTGTCATCTACAAAACATACGACGTCAACATGGTGCGTTTAACAGTTCAACATCGAATAGTTTGTGTACAACTGTTTTATGAAAATGGGCGATCATTTATGTTGCGTTCAGAAAAATTCGCACAAAATTAGGACAAAATGAAGCGCCTACAGAGTTAACAGTTAGTGACTTAATCAAGAAATTTGAAAAGACGCGTTCTGTTATCGATAAGGCAACACCATCACGTCCTCGTCATGGTCGGTCAAATGAAAACAGCGCTGCAGTGAGAGAAAGTGTGCTCGAGGATCAAAACACAACAATTCGACGTCGTTCACAACAATTTCATCTTTCAAGAGCCTTCACGCATCGGATTTTAAAGAAAGATCTGCAGCTGTCAGCATACAAAATTCAGTTGACACAACAATTAAAAGTTACAGACCACTTGCAACATCGTACAATTGTGAATTGGGTGTTAGGAAAGAAACAAGACGATGCTAATTTTTGCGACAAATTTTTTCTAAGCGATGAAGCACATTTTCATCTTGATGGAAGCGTCAATAAATAAAATTGTCGAATTTGGGGTGAGGAAAATGCACATGTTGTTCACGAAAACGTAATGCATCCACAGAGATGCACTGTTTAGTGCGCATTTAAGAGTGGTGGAGTAATTGGACCATACATTTTTGAAGATGAAACTGGTACTGTCACAGTAAATGGGGAATGCTATCGTGACATGTTAAACAATTTTTTTTCCACCAAATTGATGATTTGAATTTGAACAACAGGTTGTTTCAGCAGGATGGTGCAATGTGCCATACAGCACGTGAAACAACATACCCAATTTCTTGATCGTGTTATCTTGCGGAATGCTGACATCAACTGGCCTGCAAGATCATGTGACTTAACACCACTGGACTTTTTCTCTGGGGTTATGTAAAGGAGAAAGTGTACGCCAACAGGCCAGCAACAATCAATGACCTCAAAGCAAACATTCAACCTGTTATTCGGGAAATAGTCAGTTTTATGTACCAGTGTTATAGAAAATTTTGCTAAACGAATGACATCATGCCAGATGAGTGGAAGAGGCCATATGAATGATATCGTTTTCCATTTATAGCCCTAAAGTCTACATTTTATGTTGAAAAAAAAAACATCAGTTTCACAAATACTTTGCGTTTTATTCGAAAGTTAATTACTATAGTTCCAAATTAGACACCCTTTATAATAGTCTTCTAAAGGCATAAACTGTTAAAAAGATAATTTTGGAACCCTACTTTATTCCTTTCATAATTTCCTAATACATAAATTTTGACAGCCCATCTTAAATTATCAATAGTAATATAACAAGGGCGAGACATACTTACCGATAATTTTGCACACGCCAAGGGTCGAGTGCTGATTGCAATGAAAACTGTCCCGAGGGCAGTTTTCTAAGGGCAACCAGCATGATGACTTTTGGCACGGGCAAAATTATATGTAAGTGTGTCGCCCGAGTTTATAGTTTGAAGATTGTTACACAAAACCCGTATACGAATTATGATTTAAAAATAATATAATAATGCAAAAAAGCTCAAATTGCTTGTTTCTTGCATTTCAATTTGTAATTATGAGACTATCCACGGGGTAGATAATCATCCCTAGAGAGCTTATCCCTTGGTAAGCAGCCCACGGGCGCTTATCAGGTAAGCAGTTCGGGATTGGTCGATTTTCAAAAAATGCATGGTTTTCATAGGCTGATGTCAGTCATGTGACAGTTGTGTGTAATAATCTCCATAACTTTTTTGAATATTAATTGTCCCAATGCATAACACTCTACGAAACAATTTATAAAACTATAACATCCAATGGAAACTATAGTAATTTTGAAACTAGGCGAGACACTAGATTTATATTAGCACGTATTTGTTGACAGCACATTTTGTAATTTTAAATAGAGGGAAATTGAAAATTTATCAATACAGATAAAAGCATTCGTAATTTCTGATAGCGACTTATGTCATCTTAATTTAAGTCAAAGTGATTTCCCAGTAATATCATGAATGCTGATGAACTAAAAACAGCGGCTAAAAGCTGCTTTGAAGAATTTAATAAGGTGTGCAAAGGCACAACTAATTTCGGAATAATAAAAAATTGAAAAAATATTTTCTGTAAGTAATTGAGCTGATAATACACTGTATTAGTGTTAATTAGAAATATTTCAAATCTAATGCTCAGATGGTAGGAAAACTTTCAACAGAGCCAAGAGGATACTGGATAATGAATTTTTGAAATTCCAAGTGGGCCAAAAAATTTGCGAATACTACGAAATAAATGAACATTTTACTCTTCACAATTTATTAGACCTTACGAGGAGCACTGTTAAAATTCGCAGAATCGAGTACTCCTACAATTGGCAGCATTCTGCAATTGTCATATTCAAAAAAATTTACATTGTTTACCAATAATACAGTTGATAGTTAGATTTCAAACCGAGCAGTTTCGTTTCAACATAATTTAGCCAAGTAATAATTATGTGAAAAAATAGAAATTTCTAATCGTGATTTTCGAGTGATGATTTCTGATACAGTTTAACACCACAGCATTGTATGGAAAAACTTAAGTTCCTTATTTGGGGATGAAGCACCATTCAAAACTATGGTTTACAAATGGTTTGCAGAATTCAAGCATGGAAGACCAACGTTTAATAATGATGTCCAAGAAGGTGCACCTCTGTTGTCGCGAAAAATATCGATGCTGTGTTGAAATGATTTTATCAGATCGGCATGTGACACATAGTGAGATAGAGACATCCTTACGTATTGCAGCGAAACAAATACATACAATTTTGCACAATCAGTTACATGTCAGGAAGCTTTGCAGTCGTTGGATCCCTCACAATTTGAATGACCCGCAAAAACAGGAACGTATCAAGTGGTGCAAGAAAATGCTAAAAAATTAGATGGTAGTCGTTCAAATTCTGTATATAACATTGCAACAGGTGACGAAACATGATTATATTCCTATGAGCCTGAAACAAATTAGCAATCCTACTGTATGGGCATTTCAAAGTGAACCTAAACCAACAAAAGTGGTGCGCCCACAAAGCGTTTAGAAAAAAATTATTGCCTGTTTCTTACGAAAAATAAAGCACGTTGCAACTGTTGCATTAGAGGATCAAAAGACAGTTAATGCTGACTGGTATACAGTCAGACCTCGCCGTTCGCGGGGGTTACGTTCCAGAAGAATGCCGCGAAGCGCAAAACCGTGATGCGCGAGTAAACACATAAATGATAAAAACGGGGTTAGGTTCTATACACTAGATTTATTTATACTATGCAACTTCAAAAAATTCAAAAATACTTGCTTTTTTCAAAATTAAATAAAAAACTGTACAGGTTTGAAAACCCTTCATTTTTATCTTTCAATTGTAACATAACATGGAAAGTTTGATATTACACGGCTTTAAAAAGAATGTCTTGCTAATGTCGTCCTCCGTTGTCAATACACTAGTTAACCCTTGAGTACCAACGTTACATCTGAGAGACGGAAATGTTCGAAGCGCGTGAAATATTTCCCTCTCCAGTTAAGATTTATGGTTGATCCTTCATCTACCTTCAAACTACCTGAAAATAACTCAGTTTTTAAAATTTCGATGCTGTAGGATGTTTTGTGCGGAAGTTATTTGTATTTAGAAATAAATACCGTCTCAGAGACGTCAAGTTAGTTTGCACGCTATTTTTACATGATGGATCAAAAACCAACTTCCTCAAATACAGTTAGATCAACAGACAGTTGCTTGAGCAGCAAGTGTTCCAGTAGTATAATGAATTAGACAGTGAGGACAGTAACGGAGAACATAATATTGATGTAAATTCTGCTATACTTAGTGACTCTAATGTGTTCATCTAGCACTAATTCTGTATGGTTTTAGGGTGGTGTGAATTTTTATACATATTTTTTTTCTCACTTTTTTTTAGTTAAGTTGTGTTAGAATACCATTGTCTGTTGAGATATGTTTGCTGATAATAAAAAAAATTATTAAAAATTGCCTTTTTCTGTAATTAAGTTAACACCTACAAATTTCAACACGGTTTTCTATTTGACTCTGTTACTGCTAATATTTTTATGAATTTATATTTTTTATGTAATTAAAATATGCTCGATACATCATTGCATAGTACTTTATGGTTTAAAAAAAAAATTGTAATAAATTCGTAAATAACTATATGCCCATCTCTTAGACGTCATGTTAGTACTAATGCACCACAACAGACACGTTAGTACTTGAAGGTTAAGTCAAATTCAGAAGTTTCTCTCCACATTTTGGAGTATGGCAACCGGTATGTTGGCAATTTCCGCTTTAATGTTGCCCTGTAGGGCTTCCAGGGTCTGGATCGTTATAAACCAAGGAGTTGCCTCATCAGAGAAGAACACAATTGCGTCATGGGGTAAGTTGGCAATCATGTTTTTGCATGACGTTTGTCGTGTAACATAATCACGTTCAGACAGTTGTTGGAACACAACCATTTTTTACGGGTGCAAATGAAGTTCATCATGAAGAATGCGGTGAAGAGAACGTCTTGAAATGTCACGAGCAACCGAACGTTTCTGGGCAGATAACCTGGGAGATCGCAGCTTTGACAATCGAACTCGCTTGACGTTTTCCAGTGTTGTAACAGTTCTCTGTGGTCCTCTTCTTATGGACACATTCCCTGAGCCCCTGAATACATCCACCCATGACAAACTTGATTGCCGGTCAGGTATATGACCTTGTGGGGGGATTTCAAACCGTAAACGGAGAGCACGTATTAATGCGATGATCGAGCAGTTGTTAGAAAAATAGGCCTCAAAGACAAAAGCGTGCTCCTCCACTGACCACTGCATTTTTGTGACTAAGACAAGTGGAGACACAAACTTCCCATTTGCCCTCCTCCACTGAGACCATCCCCCACCCTCTGTGATCCTCTGAGAATTCATGCTGTCCTCAAAAACGCAAGTTCCCGCGCTCTACCCTGTATTATGAGACACAATAGATATGAACCAATCACAAAATACATACAATCTTCCATACTACCCAAGATAGACAGATTTGCCAAATGGATGCAGACATCATATGATACAGTACTAGAAGAAGCCAGTTATATGCAGCTTGAAATGTTCATGCAGATTTTATTTCAAATAAGATTGTTTAAATTCCCCCAAGTTTTTTAAAATTGTAACGAGTAAAACTGGTTTTTGCAAACAAGGCACCTCGCCTTTCCCATAATTTTATACTAAATCTGCTGGTTAAACGCAGTATAATGCTGAAAGAATCAGATAAAAGAGTGATCATGCTTTACATTCAGAACTAAAATGATAGAAAGACTGAATCGTACCAATGGGAATGGCCGTGTCGCTGCAAAGCTCTACTAAGGGCCGATTTCATAATCAATTTTAAATCTAACTTTAACTAAAGTAATGTTAGAATGTGCATGACGACATATGTAGCACATTGCACTATGCACATTCTAATGTCACTTTAGTTAAACGAAGCTTTAAATTTGATTATGAAATCGGCCCTAAGAGTCTTTTTTCACGTCTGGAAGCAAAACACGGTTTCTACGATACCAAAATCGTGACAGCAATAATGAATTATTTCCTAGAGAAGAGAAATTTACCTAGGGAGTTTTCATTATGACCGAGCAACAAGAGCTCACAATTATGTCAAATTCGGGGTTAGCAGGTTAGATTTTGCCCCAATTTGTGTCAAAACTGACGCAAAACCTAACCTGCTAACCTCAAATTTGACACAGACTTACAGTGCCACCAACTTTAAAATTTACCATAGGCTACTAATTTTAAAATAATTGTAACTAAAATGTCGATAAATTACGTTTTAAAGAAACCAGGTTTGTAGTTTTAAAACTTCCTGCAACGTGAAAAAAAATAGTATATGCAATTCGGAGAAACTGCTATTTTGCTTCAGTGCTATGTGACCCTCGGGCTTCGCCCTCGAGTCACAAATTGCCCCTCAGCAAAAAAAACGCATTTCTCTCCCTTGTTGTATAATCTACTATTTCAAATCAACAGCAGCCAAATCATAACACATTTGCTGCATAAAATTCATATGAATTGCATTTTTAATTACCTACATTAAAACTTTAAAGCTTAATATTTTAAAAAGGGTTCATTTGTGGACACAGGTTTATTAGAACTTTTTGACTTATTTTAGATTGTAGAGTACTTCTGTCCCAATATTTTAGACCCTGTAAATTATTAGATTCTTCAATGATAATGTGCCTTATGGCCTCCCCAGTATTTGACCTTTCAAAGACACTTTTATTTCACATTTTTCTCTTCAATAGGATGTGTTTGGTCTTGAGTATATTTTATATTTCTTAATTTTTGAACACCCTCTGTACATTAAATGTAATTTTTCATGTGTAGCTTTTCTCGAAAATATAATTTAAACATAGTCTCTGCGACCCACAATCCAGGGTCACACTGAATACTTGAATAAAATGTAACTCCGACAAGATATTACTTTCAACCACAAGACAACCAATACTGCAGATATTATTGTTTTTCAGAATAAGATTAACTTACTACATAAGAACAATTAGTACACTATGTACGCAAGCACGTATGAAATTAACTCAGGAAGATATTAAGAAGTTAATATTTTTTATCAATGTAGTAAAATCGTACCACAAAATAAACCTGTGGTATTTATGTGTACGCAAAGAAATTACTTCAAATTTTCTCTGCAAATAATACATGATATAAAAAAATTACTATCTTAAAATATCCATAATAAATTTTGTTACAGTTGCATTTCTAATAAACAGGTTAAATGCCCGATGCCCATATCAGTCCATTTCTGCCCACTATGCAAGGCTAGTTCAACCAAAAAGGAAGTATGTAGGTGGTCTAGCAACAATTTATTTGTATTTCAGCAACGTATAATAGTAACAGGGGATATAGCTCAGTGGTAGAGCATTCGACTGCAGATCGAGAGGTCCCCGGTTCAAACCCGGGTGTCCCCTAATTTTTTTATTTCACTTAATTTAAGACAGTTAAATTTGAAAATGGCATAAACATGTAAGACCTCAAACTGTAAACAAAGAAAAAATTAAAAAATGTAGAAATACTTTTTTATTTAAGACAAGACACCACAGGGTGTCGATAAATATGCAATTTCAAAATTTCCAGCAATTTAAGAACCTGTTTTTGTGAAATTCCAAGTAATTTCACATTACAATTCCCGATTATGATATGATAGCATTAAAACATTTTAAAGGCGTACATACAAAAAACAAGTTTGAGTATTAATCTTGAGATATTTCATATATTGATATCAAAGCGACCACAAAGATACAAAACTCAAATCCATATTAAAAAATATGAATCACATAATTCTCGTAACTGGGTGGATGGGGTGTACAGAATATCCCACCTGCCTAATTGTTTGTGACGTTAGAAGCTGAAATTTATGTTTGTTTTATTTCTTCAGTTGTATTTTTTTCATCTAGAAAATATTCATATACAATACCGCGAGCGGTCGACGAATTGCCGAACATTTTTTTCAAAGTATATCAGTGTTTATTGCTTCGAGTGTGACATTACAAGACCAATTTTGAAGCAATAAACATGAATCAACACTTTGACAAAAATGTATGCAATTCGTTCGTCTACAAGCGGCATTTGAAGAACTATTCAATGAACAAAATTGACATTTCTTAGTAATTAATAAATTATATCACGTCCTCATTGTAATAGTATTTAACATTACAAGCCAGGTAAAACAGTTTTTACTGGCGATAGGATTGGGATGACTGGCGAGCCGTTAGGCGAGCCTGTCATATCCTTGAGCCAGTAAAAATGGTTACCTGGTGTGTTTTGTTGAATATTTTATTTGTTTCTCACTTGTAAATATCTAGAAATTTACCATTTATTCAAAATGTCAAACTGACAAGCAACTAAATTCATCAATATGACACATACTAAGGAAGACAACTCTGGCTTTGCACGCTATCATTTATCTATGAGCACGCTTGTAAAATATAACTGGCTAGCCGGTAAATTTTTTACTGGCTAGCCAGTTAAGAAACATTTTCAAGGTGAATACAGTGACATGATAAATTGATGTTTACAAGTGAGGAACAAATAAAATAAATTTTTTGTAAAATTTGACATTGCTTATATCATACTTGATTACTTTTACAGGAAGTTAAATAAATTTCACAGGAAGAGAAAAAAATTGTCATAAATTCCTCTAGCCGAATTGTTGCGCAATTTTACGTTGATTGGTGCAAATAACAAAAATACTAAATTATGATTGGTTAATAGTTAACATGAAGGGGGTGAGTTGAATAGTCTATAAAATATGTAAGAGTTTTAAAAGCTATGAAGAGGAGTAAGCACATCTGCAAGATATGGTGCGGAATGTTTCATCAGATGTAGAAACTGAATCACAAGTGTAACAACAGCAAATGAAAATCTTTCCAATATCCCTGGATGATATTTTGTTTGAAGGAAAAGTATTAGGACACTAACATATTGTTGCAAATTTTATCAGCACATGTGGGTATCTGTAATATTCAAAAACTAGATGCAAATCCTGCCTAAAATGTTATGCAAAAGAGACAAATTTTTATTAGCCTTAATGAGGTTCTTCTTTAACTTTTTTTTTAATGTAGTGTATTGATTACATTTTTGATATCTGCTTAATTTTTGTGTATGCTGATATTATTTCTTTGTTTGTTATGTAAAAGAGTTAAAAATGTACCTTAGTCAAGAATATCACTTTTCTCATATGTATTAAGTTGCCTAGTTCCAATAATTTCAGAGTAGTGAAATACACAGTAAAACAATGCAATAACAACAAATTATCACCAGTAATTACATAAGCGGTGATAATTTTTTGATATTTTTAACTAAATTCACGAGTCTTTGTTGCTATTAAGAAATCTCACGAGTGGAAGAAGTGCTAACCTAGTTAAAATTATAAAAAAAAAATATTACCACGAATGTTATTCGGCGTGATTATTTTTTAAACAGTCCAAGTTGTAGGTAGGGTTTGATGGAGCTTCCCGATGAGTTTCCTGTTATTTTTAACAACTGCTGCTCACCTACTCCACTTTTAGCTAGTTGTCTTACAGCAGAAGAACGATTTGAATCGTTTGTGAAAAAATAGTCGCTCTAATCAGCTACTAGCAAATAGTTAGTGTAATTTTGATGCTAATAGTAAATAGTCAGTGTAATTAGCTACTAGCAAATAGTGTAATTTTGATGCTATTGGTCGATTTGAAATTTTTTCTCATTACTATTGGCTGATAGGACTGTTTAAAAAATAACCAAAAAATTTCTACAAAATATAGCAGCATAAGGCTGCGGTTATAGTAGATGCGTATTCGGACGAATAATAATTCTGACGAATCCGTCAGAACAATCAAACAATGGAAATGTTATCAGCGTGGTTATAGTGCAGGTGCACTGTTCGTGAGATAACGCACGAATTCGTCACAACAAGTTGGTCGTTCAAACGAGTTTGATTTTATATACGAATTCGTGCGAATTATTAGGTGGTTTATTATTAAAAATGGATATAGAAAAATTAATTACCCTTGTATTTGAAAATAAATGTTTATGGGACATGAAAGACAAAACTTATCACAACAGAGACGTATCTCGTAGAAAGTGGGAAAAAATCAGCCAAGAATTGGAAGCTAATGGTAAGTACCTATAATTTATTCAATCACTTATACAAAATAGAAATTAATATTAATGTCGAATATAATATGTACATTGTATGTCGCTACTTAAAAATATTATATTGCAATTGTATCTCACCGGCAGGACTGACAAAATAATTTTTAAAGGTTTCTCGCACTTCCCTCGCTGGTTGTCCATAATGATTATATCGTCTGGTAACAGGCACTGTATTATCTTTAGTATTATTATGTTCAAGTGATGTCGGAATACCTTCTTTATCAATAAGAATGTTATGTAGTAGACACACACACTTTACTAGTATATCGACGTTTTCTGGATTAATTTGTAATTCAGTTTTTAAACATCTCCACTTAGCAACCAAGATTCCAAATGCGCATTCAATACAACGTCGTGCTCTGGAAAGTCTGTAGTTAAAAACCAGCTCCTCGTCTGTACAATTATGTCGAGAATATGGTTTTAATAAATACGATTTTAATGGATATGCATCATCCCCTAGCAAGACAAATGGAACTAATATATCTGTTGATGGAATATAATTATCATTTGGCATATTGAAAGTGCGTGTTTCCAGACATTTGTAAACATTTGACACTGAAAATATTCCTCCGTCACTTTGCTTGCCATAAGCACCAACATCGATAGTAATGAATTTATACTTTGCGTCAGCTATACCTTGCAATACAATCGAAAAGTATTGCTTATAATTGTAATATGCCGTTCCCGAATTCTCTGGGCATTTAATTCGAATATGTTTTCCGTCTATACACCCAACACAATTAGGAAAATTCCACTTGCTAAAGAAATCCGTTGCAATCGCTTGTAACTGATCTGTAGACGATGGAGGCATGTGTTTGTCATGGAATACATTCCATATTACAAGACAAGTCTCGTAAACTATTTGTCGTATAGTAGTATGCGCAATTCTATATGAAAAACTAAGTGCTCGAAACGACATCCCAGTAGAAAGAAACCTGAAATAAAAATAATTTTGTGAGTTCTACTTCAGTTATCTATATTAACAAGTATTTAATTTTCATTTACAGTCGAAACTGTTAAAAATAAATGGAGAGGTTTGCGAGACACGTTTCGCAAAGAATTACACAAACTTCCAAAGAGAAAATCTGGCGATGGAGGAGGCCCTCTTAAAAGAACGTCATGGCCTTATTTTGCAAGTATGATGTTTTTAAGAGATCAATTTTTGCCCCGGAATTTACAGAGCAGTATTCCGGAGCCTCTTGAAAGTGACTCCAGCAGAGTAGACGTTACTGTAGAAGATTACGAAGATACGCCCGAACATGCAACAAATCCCGATTTGGAGGAATTAAATAATTCGGAAATAACCGAATCCGAACCACCGATACAGACAACATCCGAAAATGTTATGGCTCCTCCAGCTAAACGTACAAAAAAAAGAAACGTTCTTGAGAAGCTTTTAGACATCGAACAAACTAAGCTAGCCGAATATAAACGAAAAATAGATGTTTTGAATACAGGTAACAATGAAGAGGATGCTGATTATCATTTTCTCATGAGCTTGTTGCCAGCTCTCCGCAAGATTCCAGATGAGAGGAAAATGTTTGTGAGAACACGATTGCAACAAGTATTTTGTGACGAACAAACGTTTGGTCAGCATGCTTCCAATTCAGGACTACAACAGAAAACAAACTGCAGTACCCTGTCCTCAATCCCACAGCAGGTACTTTACACTAACCCTTCTTCAAGTAATTCAACACAACACACTTGGGAAAGTCTGTCTACCTCGCCTACGGATATAACAACTCCACCATCCCAGGATATCACCAATAGGACTACATATGACCTCACTAGTTTGACTTCGTATTTTTCTACACACGATCCTCGTAACTGACAATCTTATTTTACTGCATTTTCGTTTGTTTCTTTTATGCAATAAGTATGTAAAATTGAATACTTTGTAGTTAGCGTAATAAAGTTTGTACTTCAGTTTTTGATACTAAACATTAAAATACTTATAAACGATGTTCTTACCTTAATGTAAGCGCAAGTCTTTCTTCTGGCGAAATACATGTACGAAAATTTGATTGCTTATGGATTTTTGCTTCGATTCCATTAAGTATGTAGAAGAATGTTTCTGGTAACATTCTGAAATACTCTGAAAACTTATTTGGTTGGCTCAATAATTCCTGAAATAGCGTGTGATATTCCCCATTCGTTTCTCTTGAAGCAAACACCTTATTCGTGCATTCACTTCTTTCACTCAAAAGTAATATTTTTAGCAAAGGACTTTCCAGAAAGTAATCGTCAACATCCATTTTGTGACCTACAACTACTGATCCTTTGTCAGAATATGTATTCACTGTAACCACACATTTCGGAAGAACAATTCTGACGGATTCGTCAGAATTATTATTCGTCCGAATACGCATCTACTATAACCGCAGCCTTACCGGAATTGTTTCAGCTGAAGCACGTGACTGCCGCTCGGAGAATTAATATGAAATACTGCAATGGGCAGCAATATGCTAAGCTTGGTGATTGTGTCCAGAATGTGACGATCAATTATTTTGGCCATTATCGGTATTACTGTCGATTCCCTCACTACACCGTTAAAAGTATCTTTACGTGAGCATTATGTAGCGACGCCGATAATTCCTATAAGTAAGGGTTTTACTAATTTTTGCTTTGCTTTTGTTTTTTTAACTTGAGTTAAGGTTCCTTCAATGCATATAACAAATTCATCCTAGGTATGCCGTTTGTTTTGCCTACTTAAAAAGCATGTTAAGCGACTTTCTCCCATTTTGAAATGCCCAGAATGAATTTCTACCAAGCCCGGCTTTGGAATTAGCTCTCTCATATTTTTCTCTATTTTAGCAGTATATTTGCGAAATTTGTATGGCCGTACTGACGAATTTTTGTACGGGCCAACTTTCCTGTCGAGGTTGTGTACGGGCGGCATTTTTCATGAGTTGTATCTTTCCGCGAGCTATTTTCGAATGGAATTATTTTAAATTCCGGAGAAGTGCAGTTTCTGAGCCAAGCAGCAATTATTTCCAATTTTGCCCTCACGGCTTTACCGAATTAACCAAAACGCGCACCTGTGCGATAAGATTGTTGTCAACATCTATTCTTGTTAAAAAGCAATTTCAACTTAGACCGCGTAGTCTTTGTAGATGAACACTGAAGCAATACAAAGATGAAGGTCTTACTATCCGATAAATCTTACAAAAGTCTAAATCGCAGTCCTCTCTCAAAACTAAGATAACTGACGCCATAATTGCCTAACACTCCGATAGTACCGATACCACTTTAAAGTATCGCTTGATTCCTAGAAATGCAATAACTCCTCACATCTATGGGCTACCTAAGATACATAAGGAGGGTGTGCCGTTGAGACCAATCGGCTTAGCATTCGGGAGGTCGCGGTTTAATTTCCCTGGCCGTCTGCCCTGATTAAGGTTTTTAGGTGGTTTTTCTGAGTCAACAAAGTAGGTACCTTCTCTGAGGCGAATGCCGGGGCAGTACTTCTGCATCTTTCTTGGTCTCTCTTCCATTTTCCACCTCTCCTTTCTCTCACCCATCCTATAATTCCCATTCTTGGCTGAAGAGGGACACAAGGCCCCTACAGCAACCCGCCCCCAGTTGGGGGAATTGAAATGACCCTGAACCTTTACCTTTTTTTTGAGACCAATTGTCAGCACGATAAATTTTTCAACACACGCTTTGGAAAGACATTTAACCAGTATACTACAGCCTCTACCTGGTAAAATAGACTCTTTTGTCAAGGATTCAGCAAATTTTATCCAGAAAGTAAACAACGTAAAGTTAAACAGATCTCTTAGTCAGTTTCAACGCAATACCACTCTTCACGAAAGTGTCGGTTGATGAGGTGCTAGTAATGTTCAAAGATCTCTTGCCTATAGAACAAGTTGAACTGGTCGAACTATACTTGAAAACACTTACTTCAGTTGGAAGAACCAAATATACTAACAGGTCGAAAATGCAGCTATGGGTTTACCGCTATCACCTGTTATCGCTTTACATGGAGGCATTTGAAACCAAGACTCTCGAACAAGCTGAATTAAACCCGACCTGCTGGTTTAGATATGTAGACGATACCTTTGTCATCTGGTTACACGGACGTCAGATATTGAATCTGTTTCTAAAACACCTAAATTCTGTACATCCCAACATACAATTCACAATGGAAGTAGAGAAAAATGGCAGTATTCCGTTTCTAGACGTTCTGGTAAAACGTAAATCAGATGGTAGTTTAGGACATGCAGTCTATAGAAAGAAAACACACACGAACATCAATCACCATCATTCAATGCAAATATCAACAGTTTTTCACAGATATGCAACGACCTCCATACGGAAAGCGCTAGACGAGACTACGACAAAAGAGACTAATACAGAATCCACACTTTGTTACGCTTTGTTGGCACATCTTCGATGTCTTTGTTTCAGATTTCGTATTTCGCGCGCATGAGCCACACCTACCTTTCGCTTTCAGTCCGTGAAGTGACAGTTGTAAATTGTTATTTCTTTCTGGTCCGGTCTTCATGCCTTGAAAGAGTTAGCTTGAGCGTTTTTTAAAAATGTCCAGCGGATGTATGGGCGTGCAATTGGTTATTTTGTAGTATTTGCCCTGCCCATTGTCGGCGGACAGTTGCATTCCTGGCCTATTAATTAGGGAATTCTGTCCCATGCCATATCGGCGGATTCAAAGCTGCCTGACCTATTCTTAGCGTTGCCCAAAATCAGCTTGGGCTGCAAGTATGGAGCCCCATTCCGGCCTCTTGCAGTTAGTCGTAAAGCATCCAGGGCATGAGCTTGATCTGATCTACTTGCACTGAGAACACTTGTTAGCCATGGCCCGCTTCAACATCAGTTACGTGAATCTCATAGCACACAGAAAGGGACCCGATAAGGAACACAGGTTAAATTTTCCCTTTATGTAACATTTACTGGCGACCAGTGATCGGATGCTGAGGACTTCACACATACATTTGGTATTTGAAATTTCGTTGTGAGCTCGGAAGATGTAGTTCGTCCCGCGATCTTTGTACCCGACGGCATCAAACGTTTCCTCCTCATCCACGGAGCAGACACCGCTGCCAGATTGTCTTGTAACTGTGTGTTTTATTTTAACGTGTGCGATAAATGGAATCGCTGTACTGTACAGTTTGTAAGTCTTAATTTTATGCGTTTTATGAGGTAGCTTTTAACTTTTCGGCCTATATTCTAATCACCTGTATTTTGTTCCATATAGTATTGATTTTGTGATTAATTATACTGTGACACCAAGCTTGTGGGTTTCATTTTGTTACTGCTACCTGTGCGTAATGCGTTGAATGCCTGGATACACTTGTCGTTGATTGGTAAAGATTCGTTGGCGCCCTCCTGTCTTTTTATCATTTGTGTTAGTAGCTAAAGAGCTGCGCGCCGTCTTCCTGACTAGCCGGCCGGCAACTGTATCCAAGTAGTCATAAAGATTGTTTTGTTTTGAAAGAATTAGCCGACGAATCGTTTTGATGCCAACAACCTTTGGAAGGTTTAGCGTTTCTACCTTACGTTAAAGACTCGACTGATAAGATAAGACGTATCCTGAAAAGATACAAAATCAAAACTGTGTTCACGATCAATTAAACTTTCAGTAATGGTTTCTGATCAGTAAAAGACAAAATTCTTAGTTTAAAACCACTTGCATGTATCACATTCCTTACTCTTGCGGCTCGAGTTACATTGGACAGGCTGGTCTTTCTATTGATCTATGGCATAACGGCGATTACAAACACCAACGCATCACAAAATCAGCCGTAGCTGAGCACACATCTACAAATGGAGACCCCTTAGAATTGGAGCACACCAGAGTACAGGGTGGCCAAATTTCGATGTTTTCATAGTAAATCTCGGTAATTATACCACATGTTCATTAAAAAAGTCCATCAATGTTATTGTAATGGCAGTTGCAAATCCTTCGATTTCAAGCCGTCAAATTGAGGCCGAGTCTGGTATATCAAGAAGCCGAGCTTTATCAGTTTTGAAAAAACACAAATTTAGACCTTATAAAATAAGGAAACAACAACAACTCCAACCAACTGATCTAGAACGACGCCAAAACTTTTGCAATTGGTAAGTTCAACAAATTGAGCAAGATCTATTATTCTTTAGAAATAGCATTTGCATGGATGAACCATATATTAGCAGTACCGGAATTTGCAACCGTCACAATGAGCACTGGTGGTCCGATGTTACTTTCCACCGTACCTTCGATGTCCAAAATCAGTCGGTTTTAGTGTTTGGTGTGCCCCATTTCGTAATCGCGTTTTGGCTTACCGAATTTATGAAAAAAACTCAATAGTCAACACTATTAACTTGTAAACCAACACATAATCCAGGATTTTTTAGATAAATTGCCGCTGAATGAGAGACGGTCAATATTTTTCCAGTAAGATGGTGAACCACCTTATCATACTAGAATCGTCTCGGAATTGTCAACAGACAAATGGATAGAGACCAACGGACCAGTAAGATGGCCACTAGATTTCTTCTTTTGGGGTCACATTAAAGACAATTTATATAAAAGTACTAATAATAAATATGAACGAACTAAGACAAAATTTTATACAATGTGTTAATTCCGTTTCTAATTTTCATATTTATAATGCACTTCGGAGTGTTTCAAAGCGATGTGAACTATGTACCTATTGCAAATAATGGACATCAATTTTAAAATTTAGTGTAAATAGTTTTATCTACTAGCAACATGATATTGTACATTTTCGCCATAGAAACAAAATATGAAAAGCTACTCATAACTCCCAAGGGACTTGTCAAATTATTTCTCCCTCAAACTCATGGTAACAATGCAACTACAATTAACGTCTTAGCAACCATACAATGAGGCAATCCTTGATGTTACTTACATATTCCAATTTTAAATGTAATTATGACATTTTGAAATGTCATACTATTTTACAAATATGCTAGTAGATAACATATTGTATGCACCACGGGAGATATTCATGTTCTTTACCTTCGGTTGACTTACAGACCTCGGGCCAGAGGCCCTCGGTCCGTAACACATGTCAACCTCAGGGAAAAAACATATTCATATCTCCCTTAATGCATAAATATCTATTATTTCATTTTCGAACCATAATCTTGTTTATTGGTCCTCGATAGCGGGGGTAATACGGCTTTTATGACTCGAGGGCATAGGAAGTTGCTAAGCAGTATCACAAGTACCTCCAATGTAGTATAGCAACACCAACAGTATCTGCATAGACACCATAGCACACTAAAAATTCACAGCGCCAGTACAACGATGCCGCAGTAGTCTGTAGCCAAAATGCTGAATCTTTGAATTTTGTCCATTTTGAGAACCAAAATGAAATAAAACGTTGTGTGTACCACGTGCCTATTCACGATTATGCCCTTAATACATAAATAATTATTATAACTTTAAAAATTATCTTGTAGTTTCTATAGCAGCATCTTCAATATTATAATTCTTTATTCTTGGTTTGTTGAATCTCACATAATGAATGAGATTTTCTTTTAATGTCCCAAAAATAGATGTATTAGATTGTTTTCTTTCCGAGTAGCGATTAAAATATGTTTCACTTGCCGCCTCAGTATTATTATTACTCTGAATAAAACAATCTAACATTAGAAAAAATGACTACGCCACTGCATGCTTATTGAAAACGTAAAAATTACTTTGTTCTATTTTTATAAATAAGCGAGATATAGCCATAGAACGAAAAATCTAATTTTTTCTTATAATTCGAAAACAAAAGAGGACAGCCAATTTTGGATTTCATCATTAAGTTTTCCTCGAAAAAAAAGATCGAGTATGGGAGTCCATTTTTCCATATCTCTTATTGTTATCGAGATTCCCTATGCAAACATCGACATTTGGCTTCTCCCGTACTTGCCAGAATACCTCACTACTTCCCACTCTAGGGTTCCTGCATATGCAAGCGTTGGGACATGTAGGCGATTTGTTTTGAATCTACAAACCATAGAGTACCTGATTTTGCTGATTTTAAACTTTACACATACTTCTTTCAAATGAAGCAAATGAAATAGATTTTGCTAAATCACATAGTGCTTGATTTTTGGATCCAATGGCTCATCTCTTAGTACATACAGGAACCCTACTTTCTACGATTAATACGAGAAGCCGTAGAAATAGAAAAACATCCGAATAATATAAACTTTAAGCTTAATAAAACGTAGACTCCTGTGATACAGATCTAAAGCATTACAACTACGGTTCGTCAGACGGCCACGCCCCATAGTTTCCAACTGCGCTGCACTGAAACGGCCAAGCAGCGTTACGTCGGCTGGTACAGAGGACTATAAATAGCTTTCCACCGACCTTCAGTTCTTAGAGTGACTCTCAGTCTGACGATCCAAGCTGCAATGCCTTGAGAAACTTTAGGCAATATGGGTGCATAAACAGCAGAGAAGTCAAATCTGCTTACGTATCCTTGTTTCCAAAGTACTCAGACAACACGAGCCACCAAACAGCAGAGCCATCCCGTCGATCTTTGCTCAATTTCACAAGGTGTGAGGCAAATTAAGCCAGAGAATGCTGGGCGTTCATCTACAAAGCTGAAGTTTGTTTTGAACAAGAATAGTTCGAGTAACCGCGAAAGCCTCAAACAACATATATCAACATCTAGTTGCCATAGCAATGAGTCCGTTTTACGATATCCTCTGTACACCCGTCGTACGTTACTTTTCGTACTGGTGTAATATTTTGAATTTGTGATATTTTTCTCAGGTCAATGTAACTTTAGCAAATTACTCTTCTAAATTACTTGCACTTAACTGGTAGTCAGTAAGTCACGAGTTCGCTGTTATTCGAGTGAAATACATTAAGAACTGTCCAAATAAACTACGTGAAGTGTCTTTATAATACAGATAAATAACTATTAAACTAAAATTAATTATATGTAATATATAATTATATATATAATTAATATTAACTTCCATCTTTTTTCTATTTTCCCTTGTAACTTGTAAGCTTCTTTTAAATCAATTGATGTACAGCTTATATATTCAGTATATTTTTTTATTATTTCAACCCCAATTCTATAATTTGTCCTTTCTCGTATCAGATACATATGTCATATCCTCTTCGTCTTGGAGAAAACCTCTGATCATCGGCAAATCCTTTATCTAATAGACGTGTGTGTCCGGGACGCTGTTTTGTCTGTCTGGGACGCAGTTTTGTCTGTCTGGGACGCCGTTTTGTCTGTCTGGGACGCTGTTTCAGCAGCCAAACCGTAAGAGATAGAGAAAAAAGTTATGAAAGTTATATGTTTGAAATGGTCATGTCAGGTCAGGAACCGAATTTAAGTCACGTGACACTTCCGGTTTTCGAGAAATCACAAAAAAGACCGTTTTTCAAATAGAACGCGTATTAAATAAAAATGTTTCAGCAGCCAAACGGAGCTGCGACCCTCTGCGCCTTAAAACGTCGATCGGTTAGGCAACCACTTTGACACCTTCCAGGTCTGGGTACAGTTTTTATTTAATACGCGTTCTATTTGCAAAACGGTCTTTTTTTGTTTTATTAAATGAGACATTTGTCTCACTGGACTGCTAGTAATAACTATTGTTTTATCTTTGGTTTTGATTACTATTTTGACACATTTGTTCTATAGTCCATCTGTTGCTAATTTACTCTTGTTATGTTCAAAGCATGATTTCGCTTACAGCTGAGTAGCTTTCGTACAAACAGCATTCCTTGGGATCTACATTTTCCGTTGCAATTTTTTGCAATTACAGTCTACATAGTTTTGTGGGGAATGATCTTTTCTATAGTTGCATCCCGCGAGAGAAGACTCACAAAGTCGGTAAGCTGCAAATTTTACTTTTGGACCTTAGTTGGGGTTTACCTTTCTAGCGGGCATGTAGCATCGCTCCCTATTCCACCGTGGAGGTTATTCCGGTCTAAATCGACTTTAACGACACCGTGCCAGCACATACAAAAAGTCACGCAAAATCTAGACGGCCGACGCAAACGATAACTTTTAAAATCGAGACAATGACTCACCTAGGGCCGCTGCTCTGCCTGTAACAAGATATGCCGGCTAAGCATCAGTGGAGCGAGGGGTGGTCCTATACGAAATAACTTACGGAAAACGGCCTAAGGGGTGGTAAACAGTGATACAATTAATCGAACGCCACCCGGTTTCATCAATAAGAACGAAAATGCAAAGATAGGCCCACTATAAGACCGGGAAATCAATGCGCATACTTTTCGACTTTACACCTTTGCGAAATCCAAAGCTAAACGAGAATAGAATATTTGTACACAGCCTCACGACTCTCGACACTGCAGCGACAAGCGCCCTAACTTACCTGCGACGCTTGAGAACTTTATTTCTAGGCTCTACCGTACATAAATCTGACACAGAGTATAACATAACCTGAAAAATAAGTATGCACAAGCACGTGGGGAAAATCACAAGGCAGCGCTTAGTAAACCGATCTATTGGTCTAAGAAAATGGTCAAATAGGTACAACACAATGAAAAAATATCATAATAACGGGCTAAATCTATAAGCCCAGCTGGGGATGCTTTATCTCTAATCGCCTAAACTACAGGCGAAATAATGAAAGTTAGCACACGGCCAAGGTAAATAGTTTACAGGCGGCCTCAAAAAGGGTTGCCGTTTAGGAAATAGGCACATAAATTATTAGCAAACAAATGAGTTGATTAGTTCTTACAAGCTACACACACCTTATTGGAGGGTTTTGCCTGGCGTGCGTCGTGTCTGTCGGGGAGCCCGCTACTGCAGCGAGCGGACTTCAGCCATAAGCGTGGGTGTCGTGCGGTCTGAATATTCCCTTAATTGGCAGGAACTGATGTGAAATCCTCACGGAATAACAACGATAAACGGTCAACACCGAAATGTTAGCCCGTTCTGCAGACTGAATCCTAACGTATCGGAAATATGGCCCAAGCGGTCCTTCGACACTTTCAAAACGGCGGTCATTCAATAAACCGGACGCGCACAACCCCAAACAAGCACCACCTAACACCAAAAACAAAAAGGGGAACCAAACTGTAACAGCACATTCAACGGCCGCCCCACGCGCGAAAGCGCGGGGCGGTACACCAAAACCAAGCTCTCGAAGCGCTTACAATCACGGCCGGCAACTGACTGCCGAAGCCACGCTGTCTCAACGCCAGACCAGCTGCGAGACGCGGCGTGCAGGAGAAACCTCTTTGCCGCGCCATCAGACCAGAAGCTCGCAGGCCAGACAGAAAAACTGCAATGGAGCGAATAACTTAGAAACATTTCGCGCTTGATCCCATGGACTGGGTTTTAAATTTGATGCATAAAACACGCTACAGAACGTCGAGACAGCCCAGGTGCAAGCTCGCCGAACTTCTAGAAATTGGTTGTGTACTAAATCTCGAAATTCCAAATAAGCCAGAAAAAGTAATTATGAACGACAGAAAATTATAGCGGCTGTTATAGCTGCTCGCTCACAAATTGACGAACTATTGGGCGTAAAAATACGTCAGGAAGACCTATATATAAGCGACGTCGTAACCTTTGAACAGAACATACTCGAAAAGATCGCATATTGGTAAAACTTAAAAATGTCCTGACAAGGTAGCTTGTTGATTTATCGAAATTCAGCAGGATGAGTTTCATTGAGTCGGGATAAAGAGTGCCGCAGGTAGCAATGCTGTTGCGATTCGCGCGGTATTTGCTAGCATAACATTATTGGCTGTGAGGCAACTTGATTTAATTCGGATATATTTAATTGGGATGTGCACAAATAAATACTTGGTGTTACCCTGATCTTCCGTCTTCTTGTCGTCGGTTCCCCCAAAGATCGATATTATATGGGATAAGATATTACTTGTCCGCCAATTGCTATCATCGAGCTGGCTAGCTTTAAGCATCTTCGCCCAGGCATCTTCTCGTTAGTTGTGATTATCTTTTGCTGACATGGCAAAGATGCGTTGTTTTCAATTGTACTACGTATATCGTACATCTGGTGAGCGAACTGCTGGGTACTGCCTTCCCTCCATTGATCTGAGCTATCGTAAGGAATTCAGCTATTTCGTTATAATGTATTTGAGTGGCTTTTGCATGCTATATAAATTTTGTGTTTCGTGTCACCAATTTGTTGTTCGTTTTGAAGTGCTTGCATGAGTAGAGTTCGAAGTTTTACCGTCTAAATTTGTTAATTACTGTATTTACGATTTATTAACCTCTTCAGAAAATGTGGCTGCCTTTGGGCTTTTGTTTGCGTATTTAATGTCAATGTTTCCATAGTTTGTCTTCTCGTAACATCACATAGGGAAACTAGTTGTAATTAATCTGATGATTACTGCACCTGAATTTCGTGTAACTTGGTGTGTTCATCATAATGTTTTAAATAATATTAGATGTTTTCGTTGTGTTCTGTTGTAAGGCAGATGTGCAAAACCTGTCTATATTTCAGGATTATTAGCTGAAGCCAAGGTAAGTAACCTTAGTTCAGCTCACCATATTTTCTGCGATTTAGCTAATGTTTCTTCAACGTTAGAGACGTCGTGAACATCTGTAGTTTGATTTCCACTTGGTGGGGTTCTGGACCTAATTAATTTTCGATGTACACTTATTTTGAAGTAGCTGGCAAACCCATTTCAGGTACCTCGAACTACCCTAGACTGTTAATCTAGCCAGAGGAATTTATTCTTACGGGTTCATTTATTTATCGCTTTCTACTGTAACAAACTGATGTCCCCTTGTGGGGTTTTGTTTCTGCTCGTGTTTTTCTTGAATTGACTTGTAACACTCTTGCATATGAGTATTATTAGTCAATTTACATGAGACGTACTTCCACTTACGATGCTGTTTAGAGTAGGTTCTGTGATTTATTTAGTCATATAAGTTCAGTTCTGATTCCCCATTAACATTTACAAAACTTAAATAAAATGCGTTCTTTGAATTCTACACTTGAAAGTTATGTATTCCTTTATTCATTGTTCGTTAATTTCTTTTACCTTTCAATGAAGGAAAATACTGTAGAATGGCCAGCTTAACTTCACTCTTAGAAAAATATTTTGCCTGCATTTCGAAGCGCGGTTCAATTTTTTAAATCTCACTGCATCACCTAAGTATTTCGACTTTTCTAGATAAAAGCATAATCATATTTTTAGAGGCGCTTCGGTAGGGGGTTAGAATTTCCATGTTTAGTTAATTAGGTCTACACGTCTGCTGAAGTTAGTGTGTGAGGGATGAACGTGATATATTGATCTCCACTACTGACTACTTGATGTTCCCGTCTGTTCGATTCATCATGGCCAAGTAGTTTGCAAGTTTTTGACAGGATGCGTGGCTGGAATGCCGCATCAAGTTAATTATGTGGATAATTCTAAACACTTATCATATTTATGAATTAGGGGATGAGTTTTTGATCCAATCTTGCAAGATTTTTTGTGGAATTCTAACGTTCAAGACTAACCCGCTTGTGTCTGCCTAATATTTGGATTTTTGAGCATTTTTAGTTCTATCGCTAGTAAAGTAGTAAATTGGTGCAATTTAGAGCCTCACACCTGTAAGATACAAAGTTTAGTGTTAGTTGATTTAAATTACTGCCACTGTCACGAAATTTTTAGGAAGTAACTTTTGCACGTCTAAAGTTTAAAAGGTTTAATATTAAAAGTCTGAAATGCAACATGCAAGTGCACCTAGGATTTTTTTAATATTCAGTTGGTTAATACAGTATTTATTTAATTCGCACTCAGCCAACAGCCGTTAGGCCAATTATAGGCGTCGCTGTGCAGTTATGAGGACTTCCAACCCCACTAACGACTGTCATGATGTTGTATGACCGCCGGGACCAACTTTTTTCCGTGATAGCCGTACCACGAGGCGCCGAGAGATGCAGCCGTGGAACTCCCATCCAAGTTCTGACCAGAGACAGCGTTCCTTAACTCTGCTGATCGAACGTGGACGCTTGTTCAAGCTACACCACTCGGGACCTACATGAATATGTATATGAATAGAACAGTTGTATGAATGACTGCTGGCAGTTATTAGGGAAACCAAATGGGTTTCTATAGGGAATAACAGATATTAAAATAACATTGAAAAATATTCATATAAAATTCTCGTTGATGGTTGAATTTCATCAATTGTGATCTGATAATAATCTCGAAATTAAATAAGCGATGGTAAAATAGCTTTCCCCTACTATTTAATGTGATTTAGTATCAAGATTATTATAATTTTGAAGTTCATGTCAACGGTATTTCATTTGAGTTTAATTGTATCTATCAATTACAAAGTTAATAGATTACAATGAGTAAAGTAGAGCCAGTGTAGTGCGAGAGTGAATTTCGTGTGCTAGTGGACGAAGTTTCTATTGTAAAGGATAGAATTGTAGAAGATTTAGAACGAGCTTGGGGTAAACTGGAACAGCCATTGCAGTGGATAGGTGCTAGTCGATAGTATAAAGATCCTGTTAAGCAGTCAGGTATTTCAACCAAAGAAGTAAAGATCAGTGACATTTGATATTGGTTAGAAACAAGTTTGAAGTGAGATAAATTTTAGAATAATTGTATTTAGAGTTAAACATTGTAATTAGAACATTTATTGTTTAAATTACAAGTTAATTCAAGCGCTTAAAGAGGTTTCGGCGTTTGTATTTAGAAATTCAACAATGTGGTTTATTTATAGAAGCATCAGGTAAAATTCTTATGGCGAGTTTGTTGTGGTTCTGGACTTCCGCTAGTACTTGCTTAAAAGTATTTTTATGAATGTATCTTAACGGAGTTCTTAAAATTACTGTATGATTTTGATTTGCTAAGTAGCGTGCAGTAACTGGTTCTCTTGCAGACAAATAAGCTTCAAAATCTCCCATGGAAAGTTCTTAATATTTGGAGCTGAGAAAGCAGAAAGCACATTTTTCATCATTGATAGAAAGATTCTCCTGGTAGGAATTTTTCCAGTATATCACCGGCCGACAAACACCAGGTGGCACCCTTAAAATAATAAGGATTTCTCCCCGTATACGTACTATCTACTAGTCGGGTGTTGACAATCTATGAATAGTCAAAAGTTCATAAAAATAAAACTGATGAACTTGAAGAATTAAAGCCGAGAACTCGACTGTACAGCTGAGATTAATTTCAAAGAATAGTTCCAGTTTTTGGCCAAGCGAAAATTCGACCTCACGACATTACTATAATAGAAAATGGGAAGTGTTGGAATGGTTCAACTTCTCAGACAATTTGTAACTTTCAAAAATCTTAGTTACTATATACTTACTTCTATTGCTAATTCGAAGTCCTTTCTGTCGATGGTCCCGCTTTGGTTTACATCTGCAAAGAAAATAAAATTTAGCATAAATAAATACTTCGCCGTCTGCAGAGTTAATCGATATTTTCCATTAAGTTTCACATCAAAATCGGATCATTTTAATGTTACGCGGTAATACAGGATTTCCTTTGAGTTTCGTCGACAAAGGGCATTTTCCGTATTTTTTGTATGTTTCGAGGGGGCTCTGAGTTGGAAGCTCAAGTTGTGAAAGCTTGGTGTTGTGATTTTAGCCCTGAACAATTTAGTCTTACATATTTACGTTGGAATAATTAGAAATTACCTTAATAAAATGTGAATCTTAGTTTCCTTAAGATTTAGTTCCATTCGGGCGAAATATTGATTAAAAGCAAATACGAGTATGCAAACCCAAACGAGGAATGAACAGTAAACTGTGGTTTAATTAAAACCTATAATGAAACATGGTTTTCTACTTTTCCATATTATAGATTCGGTATGTTTGTAAACATTATTATAATGTTGCAGGCAATTCTAAACATTTACAATCACCAATCTGAAATTCATGAAAACTGAGCTTAGTAAAATATAAAATATTCGGGAACTTTCCGTTGTTGTATTTGTGTCTTTTATTTATTTCTAAACGAAATTACATTTGAATCTGTTTAAATGAAAACTCACTTATCGAATATCCGATTTTATCTGACAGCAATATTGCACTTTAGGTGATTCAGACCAGGGGCGCTCCCAGGCGAATATTTCGAGCCGAGTTTATAATCTGCCGCTTGGGTTCCCGATTGCACAAGTGAGATACGGTGCTCTAATTTTACGAGTTTCTACTGCGTTATAAAGACACCATATTATTCTATCCCACTTGTGATGTTTACCCTGTATCTGCCAGGTCTCATTTTCGATAATGATAAATCCTGAGCTATGTACAAATAATTACTTTTGTCTAATTCTCAGTTAAATCAAAATAAACAAAATTTTATTTTTTAAGGTGCTCACCTTGTATTTATTTCACTGAATTTTTTCGGTTTTATGTTAGGTAGATATATAATATGCATGCAAAATATCTGCTTCCTCCAACAAATAGTTGTTGAGCTATACCGCCAACAGGCATACAGAGAGATATACGGAATTGAGAAAAAGGCATTTTAGCTTAATTGTAACTATTATAGTTATTTATGTATCAAGTAAGAAGCCGCGTGGCGCAGTAGGGTAAGCGCCAGGTTTGCATTAAGCAAGTCCTCGGTTCGAATCCCGCGGGGGTCGGATTTTCTCCGTAGCCTTGGCGATTGGAACCGGCCTCAGCGAGACCATTCACAGTTGGGCACCAAATTAACTATGCTCTACTCATAACCACAGACCTAAGAGATAGAGTAACAAGGTCAACACATTACTAAGACACACACCTCACACAATGGTTGCTGTGCAAGCACCAAAGGCGCGTTCCAACTCTGTATCCCGAATCCGGGACAAGTTGAGACAGACAGACCAATGAAAAAAAAAATATGTTTTTAGGGATCAGGGGACTCTAAAACGTGAAGATTTGTTGAAAACTCAATTTCGATTTTTTGGGGTGAATCCAATACTTCCTTTATCGTAAAAGGAAGTAAAAAGCAGTAATAAACAGATACATAACTTTAATCCCTTGATTAAATACTTGGTTATATGAAATACGTGATAAAATGGATTCGGTAGAACCCAAAAATGATAACGGTTATAAGAATTTTTTGACATTTACTATTCAAAATTACCTTTCTAGGGTAGAATTAAGTTAATATTATGAAAAACATAAATAACAAATAATTTGATTTAATCGTGAAGTCTGATTTTCGCGTAAATCTTGTCAGATTTTCGCCTCTAGTATCGGGTGTTAAGAACGAGTAAGAAGTTCTGTTGCTGATAATTAATACAATTAATTTCCATTCTGATCACAAGCAGATGCCGTCAGATAGTCCTTGATCGTCGGTAATTAATGGCGTTGGGATATTTACCAAACAGCCTTTCCCACTACGACAATTCCGCTGGAGTCGCAAATAAGAAATTGACAATGAAGCTGGGGTCCGCTCATAAACCCAAAGCTTGAACAGCCAAAGGTAAAAGATTGTGCTGTAAGCGTTTTGGATATTTAAATACAATATATTAATTATAATTATAACATGTGAGCAAACGAAAATGAAATCAAGTTTGACTTTGAAATATTTGTTGTATGAATAATATGTTGGTGGCATTGTAAGTCTATGTCAAATTCGAGGATAACACCGAATTTGACATAGACTTACAGTGCTACCAACATATTCATAAAACAAATATTTCAAAGCCTAGCTTGATTTCGTTTTCATTTGCTCACATGTTAGATATTTTAGTGCAAATGCTGTAAATTACATGTGAGCAACTTCGACCTCTAAAATTTATTTTTAGCAAAGTCGCAAAAAATATATTGGTAGAAGTCCGAAAAGGCATTTTCTTTCTGCTGAAAAATGATGGTTTAAAATCGTAATTGGATCATAATTTAGGGAATAATGACAGTCCTTTATCACAGAGTGCGACGTTCACAGCTCATTTGTAAAACGTGGGGTTATTCGATAAATCTTACTCATCCCATTTTTAGCAATTTTCTTGATTTTTTAAGCTGATTTCAGCTACAGATCTAGAAAAACTAGATTTAATGCGTATTTTCCGGTCTAATATTTTAGAATTTAGACTTAGTATTGTGAAACTAGAATAGAAACTAAAACTAAAACGCTAATGTCATCCCGTTGTCAAAGGTGAAGGGATCAAAAGGATTTAAATATTTTCGATTACTATCTTTCCATGTTATCAAAGGCTTTGAAAAAAATTGTGGCCGAACATAGGTAGTTTTTGGTCTTCCCGTTCTCATTGAATACGTCAGGGCGTTTGCGGCAATACGTCATAAAGAGTAGTACGATTAAAAAGTTTTGGATCGCTGTTGCTGTGGAATTTAAAAGTCATCTACGAAGTTACTTCTATTATTTTGGTATTTGTCAAAATATTAAAAAAAAATTCAAAGAACAGCATTTTTATAACCAAACAAGATGCCGTTGAAACTTACAACAATTATAAAAAATATTGAAAGTATTTCTCCTTATTTTGAATATACCGGGTGTCCATTCTCAAAGTCGAACATAGGAAATTAACATTAGTGCATTCACTCGTTCTTCATTGAAATAATTCATTTTTCTGTAGATAATTTTAACAGACGTTGACAGAAAATACCTGATTTACGCCAACTAATTACTCATTTTTTTGAAAAACGCTATCGAATTTGAAAGGCAAGGCATGGCATATTTAAAAAATCCCAAGTTTTAAATTAGTATTTTAAAATAAAAATTGCATCTTGAATATTATTATTGGTATCATTTGATGCGTAATAATTTTATCTTTCCATTGATACCATTACCTTCGCTATAAGTTGAATTGGCGAGCAGGAATCGGCAAAAACGTTCAATACAATGTTAAACGCCTATGTTCGACTTTGAGAACGGACACCCGGTATAAGTTAACCGACGTTTTATGTGCTTAAAAACCTTCCTTAAAAGATTTGGTGTCACAGAGCGACAGTTTTATCACTTAAATCGACTTTTTGTTCAAATTTAGTCACAGTCCCAAATTGACGAAACAATCCCTCTTGATTATGACGAAGTTGAGAAATATTTTAAAGAATTCATCATACTTCTATTATAATTCACAGCACTACATGCTGTGTTAAACCGTCAAATGTGGCAAGGCTTCATTCAAACCTCTGTGAAGTTAGCACCACAAGTTCAAAAAATATTAGTTTTTTTAAGAGTTTCCTTTGCACCCCAAAGAGTTTTAGAGTTTCTTGCTATTTTTTTTTTTGGGTGCCAACTTTACTTTTTCGTCGGACAAATACCACTGTAACTCTTTTTCAGTCATACTTATTTAAAAATGCTGTAACACATTTTGATGGAACTCGCCGGGGTGCTACTAGAACTGTAACAAAAAAAAACAACTTTCAAAAAAAAATTTATAATCTGGAAAAAATACCTTTTTAATTATTTTAAGTTCCGGTAGTTCTAATGGGAGTTCTAGTAGTACCCCGGCGAGTTCTATTGATAACTTTAATAAAAAATTTTGATAGAACTCGAAGTAAAATATTTACGCGTATTTTTGTGTTAGTATTTTTATAAAACGACGAAGTCCTGAAAGCATTTTTTAAAAAGTTCCGGTAGTTCTAATGGGAGTTCTAGTAGCACCCTGGCGAGTTCTATCTTTAACGTTGATAATATTTTTTGATAGGTCCCGAAGTAAAAAAGTTACGCCTATTTTTATGTTAGTACTTTTACAAAACAACGAAGTGCTAAAGCAACTTTTTAAAAGTTCCGGTAGTTCTAATGGGAGTTCTAGTAGTTCCCCGGCAAGTTCTATAGTTAACTTTAATAACAATTTTTGATAGTACCCGAATTAAAAACGTTACTCCCATTTTTGTGGTAGTACTTTTACAAAATGACGTAGTCCTGAAAGTAAATTTTTAAAAGTTCCGGTAGTTCTAATGGGAGTTACTAAATTTAATTGTAGCGCCCCGATGAGTTTTATCGATATCTCTAATAACATTTTTCGAGAGGACTCGAAGTAAAAAAGATACGCTTATTTCTGTGTTTGTACTCTAGCAAAACGACGAAGTGCTGGAAGTAATTTTGCTATAAGCTATTTGAGCCCCTACAGTACTGTATTTTGCGTTGTTTTTGAAGGAGAATATGAAACTTAAGTGTGATAATAATTTTATCCAATTTTAAAGGTTCCTCATTCATAGGTTTGCTAAATACATGTCAAGTTATTTTCCACAGTGATGACCGCCGGTTTTAACTATATTCTTATATTTGTCCAATGTCCAGTTCAGTCTCATTTTACAGTGAGCTCAGTTAGATAAATTTATGATCTTCGTTCGAAAAGTGTCGTTTTGTAAAGCTTTTAAAGTTTGTGTGAAAATTTGGGACATATATTTTCATAAATACGTTAGTGATACTCCATACATAGTGCCCATTTTTATAATAGTTTATATAATTATTAGTTTTTTCTATATTGTCGGTGGCGTGGTAGAAGCATTTTATTAAGTTTATTTTGTCGTTTGACCGTTCATCGGAAGAGTATAGTACTGTGGAGGGGGGAGGAGAGTTCGATATAACGAGATCCCTCAAAAAGGCGATTTCTCGGGAATTTCGATTCAAAGATGCTGAGTGTCGTTGTAGCTTGTTTAGATTAGTTGCAGCCTTGGATTGTGTGTCTTTTCTTCATTACATGAAAACACAATCTGATGTATAACTGTTTATAATTAAGCAGGGGAAGGTGCCAAGTTAACCACTCAAAAGACCTATAGAGTCGAGACCATCGCCATTGTGTTAGCCCCCCCCCCCCCCCCTCGAGAATCATCAACCTACTGTGTACCTGGGTGGCCCCGATATATCCAACTTTCACCATGTACTATTTTCCAGTTAATGAACACAATTCCCTATGTGCAAAAATATAATTATTAATAAAGTGTGCATTGGCTAATAAGGTTTAATAAATATGTATTTGCTATAATTTCTGTAATAGATTTTAAAATGAATTTGAACATGGTTAATGGTTACCAAAAGATGTTAAGTACGTAATAATTTTTTGTGACAATTTATTCTCATTATACAGTTTTAATATACAACCCAACTCACTCGTGAGCGTATTTTCATCGACTCTTTAACTTCGAGTACTATCAAAAAAAGTTATTAAAGTTAACGATAGAACTCGCCGGGGTGCCGGATTTTAAAAAATTGCTTTTCGGACTTCGTCGTTTTGTAGGTAAAGGTACTAACATAAAAATGGCCGTAACTTTTTTACTTCGGGTCCTACCAAAAAATGTTATTAAAGTTAACGATAGAACTCGCCGGGGTGCTACTAGAACCTTCATTAGAACTACCGGAACTTCTAAAAATTGCTTTTAGGACTTGGTCGTTTTATAAAAATACTAACACAGAAATACGCGTAACTCTTTTACTTCGAGTCCTATAATTTTTTTTTATTACAGTTACCGATAGAACTTGCCGGGGTGCTACCAGAAATCTTATTAGAACTACCGGAACTTAAAAAAATTAAAGATATTTTTTCCAGTTTATAAAAAAAAATTTTTTGAAATTTTTTTTTGTTAGTTTTCTAGTAGCACCCCGGCGAGTTCTATCAAAAAGTGTTATGGCATTTTTGAATAAGTATGACTGAAAAGGAGTGATAGTGGTATTTGTCCGACGAAAAAGTGAAGTTAGCACCCCAAATTTTTGATTCACATTTTTTTCTCCTAAATACATAAAACTATTTTTAAAACTAGCAAGGGACTCTAAAACCATTTGGGATGCAAAGGGAACTTTAAAAAAACTAACATTTTTTGAACTTGTGGTGCCAACTTCACAGAGGTATCATTCAACGATTTACTATTTTTGGGTTTTTGTAAACAAACTTCCCGTTACTTTTAATAGGGATATTATCACAGAAAACAATTACTTATTATGCCTAATGGTTGTGTTTGTAAAACTACAAACACAAGTACATTTCAGTTAATAATAAGGAGGGTTCATTGCTGTCTTACACCTCTGCTTATCATTCAGGAGATCGCGAGTTCAATTCCCCTGGCCGTCTGCTCTGATAGAGTACAGAGTACCTTCTCTGAGACGAATGCAGGGGCAGTACTTCTCAACCTTTCCTGGCTTCTCTTCCATTCTCCACCCCTTCTTTCTTTCACCCATTCTATAATTCCCGTTCTTGGCTGAAGAGGGACGCAAGGTCCCTATAGCAGCCCGCCCCCCAGTTAGAGGAATTGAAACGACCCTGACCCTTTTTTGTTCTTTTTTTTTGCCGTCTTACTGAATGGTTTTACGATCACCCACACGCTTAAACATACCCTTATTAGTTCTGTGTAGCAGTCCTACATTTTAAATGCGTGCTACAGCTAGTTTAAAAATAAACCCAATCAACGTTTTCAACACAATTTATATTCCGGTAATATGATTTGATCCTAAATATTTTATGTTCTTTTTAAATATAATTACAACCTGCTCACTTTTGAAAGATGTTAAGTAAATGTCAATAACATAAAAATAATAGAAGTAAATAATTTCATTGCTGACTTTTAAATTTTACAACATCTACGATCCAAAGACCATTGGTCATACTATACTATTGGCTATGCTGACATTTATGGATTTTAATTAATACATAATGAATCTTACTCAATCTGTTGTATTAAAAGAACATATATTTAATTCCCTACCTATTGTGTCAGGCGTACCTCAAGGATTTATCGTTGGGCCAAAATTATACGTACATTTAATTGCTTTTGTTTATGTTCTATTCTTCAGACGGTGGTAGAACTAATGAAAAAATAAACTCCCAAACTATTTAAAAAATATCAGTTCAAATCGTGTTCTCTAATTATGAAGCAATATATTGAAAATCCTCTTATTATATTCTGGTCAATATATTCAGGTGAGGTGTTCGATACGCTAGAGATTTGTCAAAGCTGAACGCTCTAATACGCAATAGCGCTAGAATAAAGTAACGATTATCTTACAACACTGGAATATAAGTCAGGTGACGAGCTGTTAATACACAAAACAGTCCCGTAACTAATAGCTTTCAACGTGAGCTATTTCGAAGGAGGGAGTGGGTTAACACTAAAATTATACCATGTTTTCAAAGAGAAATTACATAAGGGTTGGCAATGGAAAATAAAACTAATGTCAACAGCAAGCTTTAGACACAGCAATCTTTAGAATTATTGATCACGATATCACCGCATAATATAAACTTACAATAACAACAACAGTAATGACTAAAATTAAGATGGGCATAATAAAGTCTCGAAAAAGGCAGGCAAAAAGACAAAACAAAAGATTTAAAAAAGCACTAAAAAGGCAAAAATGAAAAAAAAGGCAAAATTAAAAGGAACGGCCTTTAACTGAGAAATACAGTCGATGCACTTCACAAATCACAATGTTAACACGTTCGAAAATTGTGACAAACTGGCTGATTCAGTCGAAAACTTTCTCCTGACAATACTGGTCCCCTCATTAAAATTAATCTCAAAAAAATAATCCTGAGAAATTTTCAGCCAGTAACAATAAATGGTAAAACCAACTAAACCTCTACCTTTAAGTGGTTGGGAATAATACTTTTTACAATTTATTTCAGAAATTTAAAATGCGCATTTTTCTTGGAAAATTGCTTGTATACATTCTTTTAAATTGAATATTTAAGAACTAAATTTCTTAAAATTTTAATTTAATATATCATAAAAGTCACCAAAAGGCAAGAAAAATAGAAAATTCTTCAAAAAATGCAGAATCCTAAAAAAGAAACAAAATAGGCAAAATAAAATTTACATTTATGAATAACACGCATTCTAAAACGGATTTAAAATTGGGTCTGCCTTTTATCCTTCCATTTATTAAAAGAGGCAAATTGCCTAACTATCCTAGGTCTAGTAATGATAGTTAATGAATTCTAAAGCTTGCTGTTGACATTACTTTTATTTTCCATGGCCAACCCTTATGTAATTTCTTTTTGAACAAACTGTACGAAAAACCAAATACCGGCGCGATCAACTTAATTGTTCAACAGCTCGCGACTCTAAGTTGGAAGCTTTTCCGGTGAATAATCTTCTTCTTCTTCTTCTTATTCAGACCTTTGTATCCAGTACTGGACCAACACTTCTTCTGACTATTCGTGGTCTCCAGTGTAGAAGTCTATTTGTCCATCTATCGTCTGCTCTTACGACGTGTCCTGCCCAGCTCAGAAGTTTTCAGAAGTTTTTCTCCGCCATATTTTAAATGCTCGCTAATTATATTGTCTTCACCAGGCGATTTATTGTTCTTCATTTGTTTCAAAGCCCTTCTAATCTCGTCTGTTGTTATGTTAGGAATATCTTCTGAGCCGGAATTTACCACTTTTGGGCATTTCCTTTCAATGGTTAGTCTTTGGGCGGCATATAATTCTTTATAGAAATTTTCTGCCACTTTTAATATTTCTTTTTGGTCAGTCGTTTCCTGTCGGTTTGTTTTTTTTAGTTTTGTTATATGCCTCTTTCCAAGTGAAAGATTTGATCGTAGTACCTTCATATTTCCATTCTGTTCAATGATTCTTTCTGTTAAATTTTTATTATATTTTAGCACATCTATTCGTATTTTCTTTTTTATGGTTTTGTTCAGTTCTGTGTATTCCGCAGTATCCCATTTCCTACTTTGTCTTAGCTGTCTTCTTTTGTCAAGCAGTTGTTTTGTCTCGTTTGATAGTTTATTTATTTTGGTTTTACAGTGTACGTTTACGGCCTTAGATGCTGTTAGTATTGTAGTTACGATTTTACTGTTAATTTCGTTTATCGTCATATCAGATATTTGCTGTTGTGTCACCTTATTTAGTTCTTCTTCCACTTTTTGTTGGTACCTGTCAATCTTTGTTTTCAATGTTTCAATTTTCATACGCTTCATATTTCCACTTTGTATTAGTTTCGTTCTTTCTTTTTTCGTATTAATATATATTTTCGTGCGTACCATTCGGTGATCACTGCTTGTTGCAAAACTGTTTAACACAGATACGTCTTGGACGATGTTCTTGTTGTTGGATATTATGAAATCTATCTCATTCTTTGTAGATCCATCAGGGCTGCGCCACGTCCATTATTCTGCGGTTTCTTCATAAAGAAGGTGTTCATTGCGTATAGGTTGTTCTGGACTAGGAAATTAACGAGCATTTGACCTCTTGGATTTCTTTTTCCAAACCCATATTCTTCCATACATGTTTCCTGCGACCCTTCCTTCTTACCTATTTTAGCGTTAAAGTCGCCTATAATTAAGTTGAAGTGGGTTTTATCTTGCTCTATGCTTCCCACTATTTCATCATATAATTCGTCAATAGCTTCATCTTCGTGTGAGCTGGTGGGGGCGTATACCTGGACTATCTTCAGTTTGTATCTTTTGTTAATTTGTAAGATTATGTACGCCACTCTGCTGGACACGTCATTTATTTTTAGAACGTCTTTTTCTAGGTTTTTATTGATTATAAATCCCACACCTCCGTATGAGTTGTCTTCATTTCCTTTGTAATAAAATCCGTTCCCATTCTTTAGGGTTATATATTCCTCTCCTTTTCTTCGTACTTCTGCTATTCCTACTATGTCCCAGTGTATTCTATTGAGTTCCTGATCTAGCTCTATAATCCTTTCTTCGGTTGCTAACGATCTGGCATTAAATGTTGCTAATTTTAGTTTGTATCCGCGCTTTTTACATCTGTATAATGAACTTTTGCCCCCCCCCCCCCCCAGAATCCATGGGGCTGACCAGTTTCCTGGTGTGGGAGTTCGGGCGAGCCCAACCCACCTGGGTATCTATAATTTCTTGTCTCTTAAAGTCCATTGCTTTTGTGCCCTAAGGGCTTAAAGGGGTTCTTGGCCATAAGTCGCCACGCTGGCCCTGCGGGTTGGCGACTAGGATTAGGGAGTGTAGGAAGGGATTATATGGTTTTGGGGTAGGATTCGGGTTGAATGATAATCGTAGGGAAATATCTCAAAATTACATGTATCAGACGCAGGCTCTGATGAAATATAGCATGTTATAGAAAGAAAATAGGTAGAAATATGGCGCAATTAAAGTAATATTTATTTTCATGCCTACATGCAGACAAGAAATATAAAATGGTAGCGCCTCGTGCCAAAATAAAGTCCTGTATTTAGGGTATTTAAAGGTAAGGTACGTACGCAATTCAGTCAAACCCAATACTAACTTCGCGATCTGTACACACTGCGTTCACAGCATAACGTATGTAATTTCAAATGTAAGTTTAAGGCACAAGCAAACAAAGCGCGAGGTACGTGGCAAATATGTAAGTACGCATATAAACCATTACTTTATTAATATATAAATGGTAAAATCTGCATACGCAGGAACATTTCAATATATTGATTGCTGCAAAACTGTAGTATGAGGTCGTAGCTCATCTACGTAATTCAGCATCGATCAAGAAAGCTATAACCTCGCCTAGTTGCTTCATACATTAAAAAGTCCATATCCTAAATCTATAATGAGTTTCAAAAGTCATCAATAAAAAGAAAAGCCTTCGTCTAGAAAAACTAGAAACAATCTAGAAAAACTAAAAAGTAGAAAAAGCCTTGCAGCCCAAAGGATGCTATTTGTGTCCAGATGTCCTTTACAAAAACTACTTAGCTCCGGTGTATAACGGCTCAATAATCCAATCTTTAAAGGTGCTATCACACTGTGGCAATACTATAAATTCGCAAAATTGAGCAAGCAACACGCCGAAGCCCAACGTTACATGTCTAATCAACAAAGACTGCACGGGATATCACACGCAGATTTGTTTAAATACGGTAAACATTGCATTATCGGGAATAAACTGTTAAGTAGTGTCACTTCTAAGGGACGAAAGACACCGCCCCTTTACAATCCACACCTAATTTTACTTAACCTCCAACATGTCAAATTAAACATTTTATTTGCCAGGCAAGTATTGAGCTTCCAATTAATCAACATACTCCAATTAATCAACATACCTCTTTTAGAGGGCTCTGGCAGAACCAGGAAATAGAATCCAATACGATGAAAGACAAGAAAAGTCCAGCTAAAACGTACACCTGTAATTCTCAACGTAATCTCGTAGCAGCCAAACCATCTATATTCTTTAAATTTGCATATCCAATAAAAGGCGATCAGGAAAACTAAGTTGATGCAGAGCATTAGGAAATAGGCCAAAAATAGAGGTTAACGTCAAAATGGCTGTACCCGATTCTTTAATTATAGAAATTGTTTATTGTTGCTCTACGATATTTACTGATTAGTAGTAAAGAGGAAGTAGCTAATAATTTGATAAAAAACAGTTTCTTAATTACAAAAACTAACCTTGTTATACTTATTACATTTGGATTAGTTTGACCTGAAGGTAAAAGGTATTTATTGAGCGTATAAGTGCGTTTATGACGTAAGTACCATTTTGATAAAATTAAGATAATATCTGACAAGAGATTCTTGACACACACAAAACTCAAAGATATTTTACATAGCTTTTTAATGAGAGGTAAATGCATCTGAAGTAGATATGCAGAAAAAATCAAACAAAGACGAGAAAATAAACTTCCAGTAATGCAGGTACAATAACCACTCTTAAAGATGGTACTCTCAACAGAAAATATGGTTCTCCAAATCAATAAGAAATATTTTTTGTTAAAATTTTTTATTAAGACATTTGCACCAACAAGATACGCTGTCTTCAAAATTAGTGATGTTAAATCTGTATTGTACTTGTTCTTTAAGTCGTATTTTGAAAACATTAATTGGTAATACATTTATGGTAATTAGTTTTAAGAAATAGCTATGACAGAATCAGAAACATCTTTTGGTTTACTGAGTTTAGGTGGAGTACCGCCATCATAGATGTATCTGCATAAAAGGCATATATCTTGCAGTGTTCGATTAATCTAAACTGGAATGCTAATATCACGTCAAGAGACGTTGACTATTTATTTGAGAACTGACTAGCTCCACGTATAATATCAAGCCCACGCCGTTGATCCTAGCCCATTGAAGGGGATGTTCTCACACTAATCGTGAAGCAGGCGGTCAGCATATGCAGCTCTCCACCCTTCAATCTCGAACTCACTCGCGAGCAGGGAGGCTGCTGGCAAGCGGGCGGTTTATTTTGTTTTTTTAAAGAAAACTTTATGTGTGCTTACGCGATGCTATAGTTTTAGTAGTAATATTATTACCGTGAAGACGCTTCGGTTTATTACCGAATAATTACTGCTTCTGTGGTGCTTAAACTGGGGATTTGTTGGTGTTTAATTCAGTTACCCCGGACTCAATTTTTCCGTTGCTTTGACGTTTTTCTCTACTCCGGCTAAATTACCTTTCCCAATTTCCAGCATTTTGAGCAGTCCAAGTTATCGCAATTTATCAGTCCATGTTACTTGCCCCGCGGGAAGCCTTGCCATCATGTCAGCATTGTTAACTATGTACGCTAAATATTGGTCTCTTTATTGTGTGTTGTTCGTGCATGTTTATCACCTCTCTTTGTAGATGCAATATTTATACCCATTTGAATTAGCAATTGAAATTTGTACTGTTTTATTTGTGTTTTCTCAAATGTTAGTCTAACGCGTTTCTGCAAATTGTCTGAAAACGTCCTAAGCGCTTTTATGAATTTGTATGAAGCTATCACCACCATAGGAGCTATCTAGTCGCGATACGAAGACACATGGGCTCCACAACAGGTTCCGTAAAACCAGATGGTCGCCTCAAGATGCAACTGATTCCACTATGTGTTTTAAGTGGAGGCTAGCAACACGCTGGTCCTCGCAAATCCCCTGTTTGCTCTACTTAGGTTCCCCTAGATAAGCGACGTGAAACGAAATCGGAAATCAGTATAAGAGAGCGATGCGCGGCAAGTGTCGAATTCTAGTTTAATCTGTTCTTTCCAGACTTCAGTCTACAGGTTGGGCTCCAGTGGGGAGTCACTCTGGGCGCTGCAGGGCCCAAGCGCTCTACTAGCCACTGCCATTTTCGCATAGCCCTGATAAGTGAGAAACCGCCACTCCAGTACCTGAGAAGACCAGCATTCAGTAACTTACACGTGGAGCCGATCGCGTTACGGCTCATTTATTAAAGGGCCGTCATTTAAGAAAAGTTCTATTCTTCCCTTCTTGCTGAGAAGTTGAATTAGTTGGGAAACCTTTAACCTTGCTTGAAACCACTCCTTCCTGCTGGAGTTAATCGAACTGATTTTCGCAACCTTCTTGTCTAAAACCACCCTTCTTTCATGTATGTAGCACACGGGTTAACGTTGACTGGCTAGAAGCGACCCCTATGATATCCCGGTTTTGTAAGCTGCTGGCGCACGGATTAACCGAGTTGACTGGGGTAAACCTTAATCTCCCCCCGTTAATTAAATATTCCCAGGCAGTTTTTCCGAATAGTACAGCCAGTTTATTAAAACCAAGTTCTTGTAAAACCCGCCGCTCAAACTTATAATTCACCGGTACAGGTGTTAGATGCAAGATCGCCGAGGCTGCTAGCTGCTAGCTGAAGAAGCCCGCAAAAAATCCAGTCGAAATAGCCGTCGCAAAGGTCGCCAAAATCGCTGCTAAAACAGGAAGCGCGAAGTGCCCATAAAACGTAAGTTTTTCTTACAATTATTAATTTCAGTGCACTAGACTGCGGCAAAAGTAGCCCATAGTTAGATAAAATTTCATTTAGCCGGTCCTGCGGAATTATCCTGCAGCCAGAATTTCTGGCACAGCGAGGCGTTTGAAATTACAGTGGCTTTCGAGGTAATGCTCGTTGCGAATTTTCGAATTTTGTTTCGCAGACTTGCGGAGCGAGCGATTTTGATCCTGGGCCGTAATCTGGAGTCCGTGAACCTGTACTTATCTTATTTTCGTAGCCCTGTCTTCACCTGAGCATGAAGAATTACGCACCAGGAAGGTATCAAACTTGGTATATTTAATTTGATTGTTTCTAGCTGACCGTGTCACAGACAGAGTGAAATCAGTGTCCGATTTACCAGAGGCGAGTGGAGACAGATTGGCGACGTGCACAGAGTGCTATCGACGACGTACCGGGCCATCCACGAGAATTTATTTATTTATTTGTTTTGAAATTATAAATACTTTATTTAAGTAGCCGATATTTTTTATGTTTGTATTTTATGTCTAAGTAATAAAGCTTTGCAAATGTCACTCGTAATTTCATTACTGCAACAATCTTCGAACCCTGGTCAGAGTTACCTAAGCGCATTCTTAATTAATAACGTAAATTCCAGTAAATGTAATTCCAAAATCTTGCGTTGGGCCCTTTACTCGGTAACAATAGCTTGGTAACGGGCAGCGCCACCTGCCCGCTGATTATTTTACCTGTATTTTTGATATACAATATAACGTACCAACTTTCCACTGTGCTTATCTGTGTTTTGTAAGGCAAATATCCAGATCAATTTATAAGCGAAATAAGTACTAATCAGCTGAAGGTAATAGTTCATCCGGAAAATAAAACTTTAGTATTCTCACGACGCCCTGGACGTCTTCTTCTGAGTTGGGATTGTCGCCAATACCTTTAGGCTAGAGAATCAACTCACTGGTGTCCCACAAACAATTAGAAATAACCTTATAAATCTCTACAGAATTGACTTTTAGAGTAAAACCGTGCCATATCCCACTTAAGATAGCCGTGCGCATTAGTTTTGTAATAATATGTCGTAAATAAATTATAAGGTGTAACATTCGTGCTGATTCCGTTACTAGAAGAAAAAAACACCTTTTGCGAGGTACATCCGGTGCAGAAATGGTTAGAAGAGTACATGCGTCTGATAGTACTGCGGCAGTAGAGAAGCAGTTGAGTACCAACAAAGTGTGTAACTCTTGGCCATCTTCTAGCGACAACAAAATTAATATTAAATGTTGTAATTGGTCAAAACACTTGTGAAAAGCTCAACTATATCGTTATTGTTCAGACTGCAGACAAATAAATTCCTTTGTTGATTTTTAACTTTTACTGCATATAGTAAAATGCTTTGACAATAAAGAGGCTACAGTAATATTAAATTAAAACCGCAAATATATATAAATTTAGCATTTACCACATCACTCTACCACGAACAAACTCTTGTTAAATAAGAAAATCAATAACACTTTTTGCAATGGCATACCGTTATTGCCGACTTCCAGTTCTCTTAATTCTGAGAACTTGGAATTAAAATAATTTGCAAAGAAAATTTAAATTAACCACAAACGGCGAACAATTCGAACTCTGCAAAGTAGTTCGACCAAATACACTGCAAACGGAATTCTAACTTTTACAGTAGCAGTAGTAGTGAACAATGGGGCATTCGAAGGAGTAGAGAATTTCAATTTCAGAATCCAGGCAATGTATGAGTTCCGCTTGCACAAATGCGCTGAAGAATGAAATTGCAAGAAGTTATGCTGAATTAGAGGAGTTACATGTCTTCAGAGCGAGCGTTCTCAGTTCATGTGACTGTAATATTAAATCAGTTCATGAAACCACCGATACATAAATTTATTTATTATAGTTATTAAGCTTCAAACTAGAAAAGAAGTCTACATCTATATTACGTAATTTTCTTAATATTAAATCACACTCTTCAGTCTGTCAAAATCAGTATCCAGCGTGGCCAGTGCTCGCGTTCGTGCCTTGATGCAGTGTTGACTTGCGTTTGCATGCAGAAGTTTTCAGCGATAATCAGAGTAAACGACAGTTTAATTACGCTGAATTAATTAATCTTCTGCAAAGCGAGTTAATTTGTCTTAAGGTATCATTAGCTTCAAAGCTGAGCTCTCGAAAGATTTTCAGTTGAAGCTGCCAGAACTGAATTGTGTAATAAATTCACTTCAAGGGGTGTTCTTGGTTTTGAGACGCGTGTAAACTTCCTGTGGATAAGATGGTTTTGAAAGTTTGTTATAAAAGCTCAGTTCCGGCTACGAATGTAGTGTTTTCTTCAGATTGAGTGCCAATTAGTAAGAGAGAATAATGTAGCTACCCAGAGTTTTACTGCTATGGCTCATATTGTGTTCCTTTTTTTCATTCCAAACCTTCTTCAAAATTTACTATTTTAGTTTAGACATGCAATTTCGGTTGCCTACCTTTCAAAATATTTTAATAAGCGGCTTTCTCCCTGTCGAAATTTTAAAAATTAGTAAAATTTCAATTTTGGACTGCAATCGTACGACCATAATTATCGAGACCTTAAACTTCTGTCTTGAAAAATACTTTATTTTTCAATATAGTCACCCATTATGAGTAACATTATGGATGCATAATGGATTCTTCAATGCTACCATCAGACTGGAAGTACCATGGTCACCCCTATTTATAAGAAGGTAGGCAAATTATGTGTTGAAAATTATAAGCCAATAAGTATAACCTCCGTTACATGCAAAGTTATGAAGGGAATAATTGTCGACAAATCAATAAGCTTTTTATTAGAAAACGCAGTACTACCAGTTACTACTAGTCTACTAGTTACCAACCTCCTAACTTGTGTAAATGACTAGACAAAAATTATTGACAGAGGCGAACTAATAGACATCATACGAGTATACTTGGACTTTGCGAAGGCTTTTGACCGGGTACCGATCCGCCCACTTCTTAATAAATTAGAGCATAGTGGGATACGCGGAAAGTTACTAGACTGGATTTCCGCTTTTCTCAGGGGCTGGTCGTTTCGTGTTCGTGATGCCCTTTCTGAAGAGTTGCTCGTGTTGAGTGGCGCATCACAAGGCTCCGTGCTTGGCCCGGTGCTGTTCTTAGTTTATATAAACGACCCCCTCGAAACCATCGCCTCGCCCTCCTGATGCTATGCGGATGACATCAAGCTGTACAACAACTCAATAACAAACAAAACCACCATAGAGGAAGACCTAGTATTTATTGTCCCTAGCATAGAATACAACATTATTTTTCAACATAATACCCTTGAACGTGAAGACACTTATTCCACCTATGTTCAAGTATAGCAACACCTTTCTTGAAAAACTTGGAGTCTTGATCACAGAAGAAGTCCTGCACTGCTGCCATAACAGCGTCATCGCTCTCAAATTTTGTTCTCCGAAAACTCTCTTTTAGCTTTGCAAATAAATAAAAATTACTGGGAGCTAAGTCAGGGGCGTAGGGTGGATGCTCCATAACTTCACACCCAGCGTCATGAATTGCATTCATAGAAATAAGACTCTTATGAATTGGGGCGTTGTCTTGATGAAAAATAATTCTGCGTGACAGTTTTCCTCTTCTTTTTTCATTAATGCAATCACGAAGCTTTGTAACTAATGCTGCATAATATTGACCAGTGATTGTGTTGCCACGTTCCAAAAATTCTGCCAGTAAAATTCCTTTGGGACCCCAAAAAACTGTAGCCAATATATTGTCCGCTAAAGCCTGTACACGAAATTTGCGTGGAGGGGGAAATCCTGGATGACGCCACTCCATGCTTTGTTGTTTGCACTCGGGATTGAAGTGATGAACCCAAGTTTCATCAACCGTAACAAAGCGATCGCGGAAACGTTTAGGATTACGGTTAAACAAGGCTAAATTGACTATTGATGAAGTGACTCTCACACGCTTTTGTTCGGGCGTCAACATTCGTGGTACCAACATTGCTGATACCTTATGAAGCCCTAAATAGTCATCTATTATGATTTCAATCGTACCATTTGAAAGACCTGTTATCTCCGCTGCACGTCTTATTGTCAATCGACGATCTTCTCTGATCATGTCATTCACACGATCAATGTTTTCTTGAGTACACGCAGAATGCGGCCGACCAGCAGCTTTTGCATGTTCGCAGGTTGTTCTGCCACATTTGAACGGTCGAGACCAATTTTTTACTACTTGATAGGAAGGAGCAGAACTCCATGCACGCCAACCATATCTATATGAATTTATTTAGGCGTTAAACCTTTCTTTTGTAGGTACTTGATGACAGCATGAAGCTCACTTTTTTCGATTTCCCAAAATCTTCGTGAAACCACTACTTTCAACTTGTACAACTTTGAAACTATTAAAGCTCGACTAATCGAATTTGGCAGTTTGTTTGTCAATAAAATAACAAAACAAGTGCGGTTACTAGGGGCAACATATTCCAAAGCCATCTATGCTAGGGACAACAAATACGTACTTCCCTCGTAACTCTAATTGAAAATGTACAACGTCTATTAAGTATATTACCCAACACCTTAACACACCTACCGTATGAGGAACGATTAGAACGACTACAGCTGACTATCCTTTTCCTCCTGACGGCGAGGTGATTTAATAGAGACATATACAATTTTGAATAAAACATGTACCAATGCAGTTTACACAAACTATTCAATCTTATTACTGGAAATTTTGGAGATTTTAAGTCAATTATTATATAAAATTTAGCATGATTTATATTTGAGGAATAATACAAATCAATAAGTCGTAATCAATTTAATAGTAAAACGTTTCGCCAATAATATTGGCTTCATCAGTTATAAAAATTATGATAACATTTTGAAGAGATAAAGTAATTAATGGATTATAAAGACATTATTATAGTTACGTTGTTAAATATTTAATTCTGAAAGTTACAAAAAATTTTTTAGATTAGCCAAACAAATTATTTTTGTAACTTTCAGAATTAAATATTTAACAACGTAACTATAGTAATGTCTTTATAATCCATTAATTACTTTATCTCTTCAAAATGTTATCATAATTTTTATAACTGATGAAGCCAATATTATTGGCGAAACGTTTTACTATTAAATTGATTACGACTTATTGATTTGTATTATTCCTCAAATATAAATCATGCTAAATTTTACATAATAATTGACTTAAAATCTCCAAAATTTCCAAATTTAATTAAAATAGTCAACCATTTTTAACATATACCTAATCTTATTACTGAGAGTGGCCGATGGGGACACGCTTACAAGTTATATAAAGAACGGTTAGAAAACTACCTCGTCAAAATTTCTTTAGTATTCGTGTTGTAATAAGTGCAACTCTCTTCCCGATAGTGTATGTAGTAAATACGGCTCCAAGTAACATGTTTAAAACGCATATTATGAAGCTATTTCTATTCAGCGTAGGTACTTAATTGTATTTTTAAGTTTTAGTTTAATGTTAAGTATTTCTTGTTAAACCTGTATAGGGCACATTAATTTGTTGCTGCCTGTCCTAATTTTATTAATAATAGTAATTTTTTCAGTTTTTTGCGTTTTACCACATTCAGCAGTAAAAACATAACTAGAAAAGTGCGAACACAAGTCATTAAAGCAACATTGATATTGAAGAAAATATGGTAATGGTACTTTTGTTGAGCCTCTGCGTGGGGTACCAAACTGTAATGCGACTCTTGTTGAGCCCCTTAATTGAGCATTAAACTAAAATGGTACCGCTTAATGTTTACACAATTATTTGCTTTTTACCCTTTAGCTAGCTCAGTGTACATGAAACTTTCTCAATATCTCAAGTAGCGGTTTGTGAAAAATCACTATTTACCAAAACAGAGTATTGTCGAACTAAAAGTAACTTTAAAACAATGTACAAAAAAACAGTTTCCTTACATTAATTTATTGGCTTCAAAATACAATTAAACACATAAGAACACTTAAAAAACGTAAAAACATACAATACATAAATCGAATCAAAGGAAAACTAGCCATGGATTGAACCGCGTACACCATTAAGGTTAGGTCGTGACTCTAAGGTTCATCCAAAATTGAATATTTTCAGATCCCGTTACGAGTGAAAAGCTAGAGTTTGTCGGATTTTTCGAATCACTCGCGTAGTCTTTATAATTTTGTTTACTTTTGTCGCGGCCAGCGTATTCTGTACATTGCGTATTGCTAGCGATTTACTGTGCACTTTTGTTCCGATTCTTTTGGAGCTTAGATGCCTCTCTGTTCAGCCCTAATTCGCCGTTAGGGGTAAGTTGCAAGTGGTCATTTGAGCCTGCTTTCTTATTTTTACCGAATTGTTTTAACGTTCTGGAATTTTTCTAGCTGTTTTCGATCTTGCTTTTGAGCCCGTTTTTATCTGCCATGAGTACGGAGCTATCTTTACCGATCATGTACATGCAGCGAGATGGTTAGTTTAGATGCGGTCATGAATGTGTTCCGTACCGAGTTGTTTGTCTTCATGCTGCTCTGTCCCCCTGCTGTCAGGATCCAGTTTGATGCCTTCGTAAGCTGCCGCTGGTCCTATCCGCTAGGCGGCCTTTTTGCTGACTGCTTCGAGCTAGTAATATCGCCTATGAGCAGAGCCGGATTAAGGATATGTGAGGCCCAGGGCTAATTTTTTTAGAGGCCCCATTCCCATTTATGCAACGGGTACAAAGGGATCTAAATGATTAGAAACCGCACTAGATTATAACCTTCGAATCTTTTCGAGGCCCCCGAAAATCGGTGGCCCGGGGCTGCAGCCCCCTTAGCCCCCCCTTTAATCCGGCTCTGCCTATGAGGAGCTAGCTGTTTGTTGCTCTCTGTCTAGGATCTAGTTTTTCGTGCAGAAAGTTCTGTATTGCACGTACCTATGTTACAAATTTTTTATTTTATTGTTGTGCAGATTATCAGCGGTCTCGACTGAACCCCCTCAGGGTTCCTCGTGTTTGACCTTGTTATTATCTAACTATATAGCTTTATTCGTCCATGTTGCATCTTGCGTTGTGCGGATGCTTTCTTTGAGCGTCCCTTAGGCCTTATCGAAGTATTAAACTTTTATAATCTATGTAGTTTGTTAATTTAACGTAATTATTATTCTATTTATACATTTGATTGTTATATTTTTAAAACTTATATTTACTTACTTACTTAACTTTTTTATCCAAGTGTCATATTATTGGCGATTGTACATTTTATTATAATTATGTCTGTTTTCGTTATTGCAAACTGAGTTATCACATGGTTGCGATATTTATTGCATTTTCGGTTATAGTAATTTTGGTAAAGCTTTGACGCTTTTTGCGTATTGATTAATGCATTTAAGTTTTTTTGTAAAGAACAGCACGCCGTTTTCACTGTTTAGCTAACCGACCCCTGAAATGTGCCCATGTAGTTAAGATGGTTTGATATTGGCTTTCATGTTGATAGTAATTATCTCACTGATATTCAACGACTGGTAATTCCTGCTTTTCAAAATCCCGTCGGTTCTAATTCTTCCAAAAATTCGTAATTACTCTCATGTCCATCGTCAATTTACTCATTAACGAAATACCTAACCAATGTTCTCAGGAAGTTCACTGGTAAATTCCAATTACTCTTATTATTAAACTATATCAATAGACATGATTCAGATATCAGCTTTACGACGAAGACAGAAAGCAACGGGTTTTTTGCTTTCTTGTATATTATACATGTTTTTCGCACAAAGGTGAACTTGGACATTCTGAATATTGCAAACACACTGAAACTAACCGCTATATATTTACAAGTCGATCCCGATCATTATCGAACACAGAAACTGTTCGTCATAAATTCACGTGTTCAATGGAATCTTTTCATATCTTAATCCAATAACATTTGGCAAGCTCTTAGAAACAACGGTTACCGTGTTATGGATATGTGGCCCGCTATAAATTTCAATTTTCATCTAAGCCACCCGAACCTTGGAAAACCGACCCTTCCGCAACATTACCCTTTCATCCCTGTATCCA